>WBMZ01011941.1:0-149879 GCA_013400975.1 Atrichornis clamosus | reverse complement strand
TAAGAAACACAAACACACCACACGTGGCATACTGGAGTTTGAAGCCAGAGTGGGAGGGTCTGCTATAGCTTTGCCCCAGCTCTACTGTACTACTGTAAATTGATATCATTTATGGCTAGAGTTTCATCTCTGAGAAAACCCCACTTTTCAGATTGATGTAAAAGCTCTCCTGAAGGTTGGGTAGCTCAAAAGAAAGAAGAGGTCTGACATGTTGGTTTTTGAATGCATGCTATTAATAAAGCCAGCTGCATTGCTCCAGCAGCCATGTGGCTAACACAAAGTTTTCCTAGCATCACATGGTAAAAGTGCATTTCATGATAAATTTGCTCTGCTACCCTCAGCACTTTTTAGTCTCTGAGGCACACTTCCATCTCTGATGCAATTGAAATTCAGTGCTGTTGGAGTTGTTCTATGCCTGGAGAAGAGTGACTGAAAGGAAAGAATTTATGGTTTCCTAACTGTGTTAAGAAAGGCAAGTATCAGACTACGAAACAGCAGCAGTACACTTCCTGGGTTCCCAAAATATTTATTAAATGGATATCTAACACCTTCAGCCAGAAACATGGCAGCATAGCATGAAATTATTAGAGATAAAGCATGCTGTCTAATGCAGTCCCTCGTGAAATACCAGATGATAGTCAAGTGATATTTAAATATAAGGAAAACAAATAGCTCCTAGTGCAAAGGGCAGGGGTTCTTATAGCAAGTGGAGTGTAGCAAATGTACGTTGTAGACACTAAGATTTGCCCTGAAGTTAGGTACAAATATCAGTCCACCGAAGCAGCAGCTATGTACCTGGTATTTTCACAATGTGAATGATAAAAATAGGCAATATCCACTGGGTGCCCAAAATCACTTCAGATTAATTAATCTGCTTTGAATAATGACATATATCTACATAGTCCCTGATGATCCTATTTTCTTGCTTAACTTTTACTTGACTATGTTTAAATGCTTGTTTGGATATGCTAATTATGGATGTGTAGTCAGGTGTGCTGGCTTTGGCTGGGGTAGAGTGATTTTCTCTGTGATGACTGGTATGGGGCTATGTTTTGGATTTGTGCTGAACACAGGATTGTGATGTGGAGATGTTTTCGTTATTGCTGAGCAGGGCTTACACACAGAGCCAAGACTTTTCTGCTGTTTGTATTGCCACGCTGGAGAGGAGACCAGGTGTGAGAAGTTGGGAAGAGACACAGCTGGGGCAGGTGACCACAACTGACCAAAGGGGTTTTCCAGATGATATGACATCATGCTCAGTATATAAAGTGGGGGGAAGAAGGAGGGGCACACTTGGAGTGATGGTGTTTGTCTTCCCAAGTCACCATTACATGTGACAGGGCCTGGCTTTCCGGGAGCTGCCTGAGCACCTGCCTGCCCGTGGAAAGAGGTGAATGAATTCCTCGCTTTAATTCACTTGCGTGTGCAGCTTTTGCTTTCCTTATTAAATTGTCTTCACCTCAGCTCACAAGTTTTCTGGCTTTTACCATCCTGATTCTCTTCCCAATCTGGCTGGAGGGGGAGTGGGAGAGCGGCTGCACGGAGCTGAGTTGCTGGGCTGGGGTCAAACCATGGCACCAGGTTTTGCTATTTTTTCACACCATTCTCAACTCTTGCCTGGCTATTTAATTTACTACGTGCATGCATGTGCCTGTGTTCCTTTAGCATCTTGAAGATACTGGATGATCTGAACAAGCTATGATGCAGCTGGGACCAAAAAAATATTGACTATGTTTAATCAGTGAAGGGGCCTAGAGGCTAAAGTCTCAACTGGCTTTAGGTTTTAACATCAGCTTAGTGTTGTCAGTTGGCCTCCTGTCATGAGGGGTGACTCTAGGAAGAGCTCTGCTGCCTCCCCTGCCAGGTGTGCCTCTCATACAGGTACCATCCCCATCTGAGAGGAGGGCAGAGTAGAAATAAGGGCATATAGCTCCATGTAGAAGTATTTACAGAGGGAATTTCCTGGGCTAAGAGAATACCTGTTGACTAAAGGAAGGCAATTTTATGACCCCTTTCATGCCACTTAGTTTCTAAGTGAATACATTGCTAGCCAATCTTATCTGGAACAGAGCAATAGTAGATTATTAGAGCCAAAAGATAAAGAATAAGCCAAGTTGTTGAGCTCTGCACATTTTACATAGTCTGCATATAAGTGAGTTACAATTGTAAGGGGTGTAAATACAGAGCATATCACTGAAATGCAAGTCTAATTAATTAAATTCAACCAGATAAACAGGACAAAGCATGAGACAGGAATTTTGGTGGATATAATAGTTTCTCAAAACCTCACACAAATAAATACTATGTGGCATCATGCCGGCAAAACTGAAGTGTTCTGGACTACATAATTTATCAGGGGTAACCAATTACCTTAATCTTCTGTGATTTTACTTCATAATACAAATAATCAACTTTTATATCTCCCTATATCCTAAAATACAACCGAATATCATTGCTTTAAAGTACAAGAGCATTGAATCTCCTCTCCTCAAGGGCAAACTGGCTTCTGTCAACAGCTGTACTCTCACAACTCCTCTTTCCAAAGACCTCCCTTCTTCCAAAAAGTGCTTTATTAAATTTATGCTTGGAAATAGGTATTTTGAACTCCCTTGTGTAAGCTTTCTGTAACTATGTAACTATGTATATAATTCCCAGTAACTATGAAGCCTCTGGTAATTAGCTCTTTAAAAAAACGCAAACAAAAGAAAAACAAAAAGAAAATCAAAAAGACAGTGAACCACCTGAAGGCTGTCTACTTTTTAAGGTACAGAGGGCTGTTTTAACTTTATTTTCTCTAGCTTTTCATTAGCTGTATGTCTAAGTGTCAGTTTTGGTGCGAAGGAGACGCTTGACTCAGGTGTCTGTGTCTGCGGTTGTTCACTCCCTGCTTCAAATACGCTGTGTGTAGAAAAATGTTTTGTGAACTCCCTGAATTGTGTATCTTTCAGTCGAGAGAACACTTCTCATATCTTCCTAAGCACTGTTGTGGCATCCACCCCTTGTTCAACCCACGTCAGTGTAGCACGTGGTGTTCTTCAGCTGAGCGGTGTTTTTCTGCGGTGAAAGCAAACCCAGCGTGTCCAACAGCGTGAGGACAAAAGGCGGCAAGCACGGTCCTTGAGCAGCAAGGGATGACTCTATATGCCTAGAACTTGCCTCTTGTTTTCAGCCTGTAGCATTCCAGCAGACAGTAGTTGCAAAGAATGAGGTTTATGTGATGATGCTGTGAAAGTGGCCTTGGCTCAGCCCTTGAGCAGGGTTTGGTTTGGGCATGGGCAGCTGTGTAACCTGGGCAATACGTTAGGCCTCTGTTTTACAGGACTTAAGGGAGTTAAACTGAAAGAAAGCCTATGAGTTTGTCCTTCCCATTTCTAATATAAAATGTGGCTTTTTAATTTTATTTCTCTTGTCACTTATAAATGTACCTTCAGTCTGTTATTCTTTCTCTCCCCTATCTAATTATATTTTTTTAAATGTGCAGTTTTCCACAGATTTTGAGAGGCAACAGCAGCTCCCTTTCTTTTGGCATTCTAAATAAGATGAACACTCACTGATAGCAGTATAGCAGTGGGAGGTTAACAATCACCCGCTTTAATCAAAAAACTTTACATTTCAAATGTAATTTAGATCTAGGCTGGGGAGAGCTTTCAAAAAGCTCTGATATTGAACTAAATGGCTGCAGCTTAGATGTTATAATTGGCTATTTTGGGTTATATCATAATTCATTTTTTTCTATAGCTGCTTTTGATCAAATGGGAAGAAAATGTAGTTAAAACAGCTGTTGTAATTAAGATTAAATATCATTATTTTATTGTATTTTAGCTTCTAATAAGCAATTACTTTTTTTGAGTAATTTTCTGTTTTACTATAGTACCTCTATTCTTGACCATATATATCCAGAAAATGTGCTGGTAATATTTTTTAGAATGGAAGCCATTTTATTTCTGTTACTTCAGAATTTGCAAATTATCATATTTTTATTGGATTTATAATGGTTCTGTGAGGTTTAAATGAAGGCAAATGGGAGGCTAAAAAAACCCTAATACTAGTGGACAAATTTGTTAAAAGTTCATGCATGGCTTACACTTCACTATCTTCTGTGGCTTGTGATCCAATGCCTCTTGCCACTGAAGCAGGCATGAATTTTACTGCAGACTTTGGAAGGGGTGGATAGAGTCCTCATAGCTCTGCTCAGACCCAAGTATTTTCAAATTGCAGTATTCAGTTCCTCACAAGAAGTTCTTGGTTTCTCCCAGAACTTGGCTTTCCAGCAGGTGATTAAGTCACTGCCTACAAATGAAAAATGCATGTCACTTTGAAAATTAGGACTTGCTCTCAGAAGGTAAATACTGGCTTTACGCCACTGAGAACAGACTTAGAAGGATTTAGCAAATTCATCCATGCAACCCTGTTTTAATTGCTCCTGCATTGCTGGGAGTAATATTTTACTGACTAATATTTATATTCAAGTGCTGCAAGTTCTTCTTTATGGCTTCTCTTGCTAGAATGATATGTGTGCAAATCATGTTCTCTGCCGGACAAAGATCGCTCTATAAGTTTTCCTTGTCCTTCTCTTCTCCTTAAAATGCTTCTATAACAACAACCAAAAAAGTATATGAAACTTAACAGGAGAAAGCTCCACGTTGCCCTTTTTTCTGTTAATCTCATGCTGTTATTACTTGTTCTGAGTCCAGCTTTTAAGGAGTCAGTCAGCATGCTTTGGGTCGAAGCACAGAGTAACAGACCGTGCTATTGCTATGAGGACTCTCTGCTCCGTTCATGCTGTTGACAAATGCAAGTACTGGAGGCCTTTATCTCCCATCCATGTTGTGGCACTGGGATAGTTGCATTAATATCATGGTCGTGGTGGTTTAATGTTATAGCCATCAGTGATTGTCTCTGGGTGAGAGAGTTATTGTTTAAAACAAAAATTAATTAAATTAATTTTGTTTTGGATTATATGCTTAAGGCAAGAGGGCTCTTTTAATTCTGGATGATTTTGCCGCTGATGTACCACTTTTGTGATTACTCTGAAGGCACTTACTTTTAGTTGTGTGATTTAATTATATTTTTCTGTAGGTTTGTCTTGTCTGCTAATACCAACGTTAGGTTGGGGTTTTTTTCCAGTTAATGTAAAGTATTCCCTTTTTTCTCTCTTTATTCCTAAAGCATCTTGTAAGATACAAGATACCTTGCTTTTCTTGTTAATTTATTAGTGCAAGTGTGGACACAGAGGGATGGTTATTTGTCTGCTCTCTCCTATTCACATATGTTGCCTGCCTTCAGGGAATATTACAGGTTCAATGCAAAGTCTGTGAGAAAAAAAAATGTTTGAGAGTCATTAAGCAAGCATGCGTCATCTGTTGCTTTAATTTTAAGGACTGGAAGAGAGAGATTTTTAAAGTCTAAACATCATTTCCCAAGAATTTTAATATCTGAAATAAAATTTCAAAACCGTGATTTGCAACATACTATGACTTTTGGGAATAACATCTTTGGCAAAGAAAATTACCTGACTAGTACCATTGTTGCAAAAAAAATCTAAACTCATGCATCTTGTAAGTACTTTCTGCTGCTGGTGACTATCCCAAGCTTGAGGATGCTTGAATATAATTCTTGAAACAATAAGGCCACTCTTTCTTATCGTGAGCAGCACCACTCATTCCAAGCATCCTCACTGGTTACAATGGAATTATTCACAAAGTCAGGGTCACAGAGCCTATCCTGTTTCTCTCCTTTATCCATTTCCCACTGTCTACTAAATACAGAATTACTGAAATTGGAGTGCAGGACTCTGCATTTTCCGTAGTTGAATTTCATGGCATTCCCGTTTGCTCAGTTTTCCACCCTACCTATGTTCCTCTGAATGGCAGCACAGCCTTTGCTCTGCCACGCACTCCTCCCAGTTTTGTAGCACCTGTAAACCTGCTGAGGATGTGCTCCCTCCTGTCATCAGGGTTGTCAATGAAGTGTTAAGCACATCCACCAGTTATCTGCTGCCAAGCCCCGGGGCACACCACTGCTGACGGACCGTCAGCTGATGTCACCGGTTGTAGCCCTTCGAGCCTGGCACTTCTGTCGCCTTTAATCCACCTCGCTGCCTTTTTGTCTTGCCCATACTTCCCTCAGTTTGTCAGTGAGAATTTTATGGAAGAGCATAATGAAAGCCTTGCTAAAGTCCAGATATTCAACATCAGCTATTGAGCCAATCATCCCGCTGCAGAAGGCTATCACCTTAATCAGCTGGTACAACTTCCCTTTCAGAAAGCTCCAAATCACTTTCTCAGTCTTATATGTTTGAAAATAATTTCCAGGATTATTCACTCGATCAGGGATCGAGCTGTGGTTGGCCTCCCTAGAGTTTCCTGGATCCACCTCCTTGCTATTCTTCAAGATAGGAGTGACATTTGATTTCTTCTTGTCCTGGGGAGCCTCCTCTGATGACCATGACCTTTCAAAGGTAATTGAAAGTGCCTTTGTAATGACACTAGCCAGCACCTTTAGCACTTGGGGATGCATCTTGTCCTAAATACTTTCTTGCCTTTTCCCGTTTTTATTTATGACTTGCAAGGAACACTAATTAAATACATAACTATATTAAAATGGCAACTATTTCACAACCATCTTCTTCCCCTTAAAGACATAGTTACCTTGATCTGCTCATCTATGGAGCTCTTGCCAAATGGTATTTTATCAGGTGCAGAGTTTAAAATCTTTAGACAAACATAACAGAAAAAGTCAACTATTTCTCTTACAGCGAGGAGGGAGGGAAGTTCACATTTCTAATTTTATGGTGATAATTATCCTACTGTCATTATTCTGCCTCATGCTTCAGCACAGATTTATAAAGCTGATATCATATGCCTCCTAGGCTGGCTCTCTGAGAAGCAGATAAAATTCTGTCTTTTTACAAGCCTGCAGGGAAGAGCTAATTCAACCAGGTTAGTCATGATTTATGAGCATTTATCCTAATCAGCTTTTCTGACAAGCCTCCCATTGGGATACCACTAGACATAAAAATTTAGTTTCATTTCTCATTCTGAGATGTGCAGAACTTTTCAATTCAGAGACTTCCGTCTGAACACTTGGTAAAACTGACTTGAACTGTAACTGCTTTGGAAAGGTGGATACCTATTTCTAACAGCTTCCCAGGGCCACTGAGTGTAGTGTTCAGCTCGCTGTGCGTAGTGTTAGGGATGCTGCTGAGGGTTCAGGTGCTGCTTCACATTTTTAATGAACATCAATCTGCCTAATCTCTCTTATAATTCCAAATTCACCCTTTTGGGGTAGTTAACTCTTTGAAATGTAAGGAAATTGAAGCAAGGAAATTAAATGTTCTCTCAAACACGAGATTAAAGAACCAGAATTCGGGGCTGCTCAAACTATTTTTTTTCCGCCTGTTTTCTTTGAAGCAATCGATTTTTAAAAATAATTTTTTAAAAATAATCCATCATTGCACTCTGAACTGTTGCTGATTTTGAGGGACTCTTGGTAACTGTTTCACAGATAGGGAAGTATGTGAAGGGCTTCTGTGATATTCTGCATAACGATTTTCCACCTGGACCTAGTGGTGGTTTTATTGCCTCATGTCCACGAGGGATGTTATCATCTGTGACATTTTTTCTGGTTACTCCCTCCAAGAGTGACATTTAGAAGGAGGTAAATGTTTATTAGATGGAAGATGTAATTCTGATGTGCTTAAGTGCCTACGTATCTCCTGAGAGTACTGGACTTTGTTTTTTGGGGAGGCTGATGAGGTACAGAGCAAATTTAAGGAACAGTCTTACCACTGTCTCTTAATGCTTCAATACACATTTCCTCCCATATACTTGTTTTTAAGAGTTAGCTTTTAATATTCACTGTGGCAAGAAGCGCTTTTTAAAAAGCTGGAGATAATTAAAAATTCACATGTAATTTGGAAGAGCAGGAGGAAGCATTTGTTACTTTGAATTAGCAGACTTAGTGAGGTTAAGGATTGTTGCAATATGGTTTATATTATCAGTCAAACCACAGTTTTCCTCAGATGTACATGGGATCCAACCTGGAGTAGACAAGATCAATTTGAAGGATAATAAATCTGTAATTTTTCTTTAGCTCTACGTCTCTCATATGCAAACCATGACATTTACATGAGCACGAAACAATGGTTCATGTCAGGTGGAAAGAGCGTTGTTAATATTCTGGAAAAGGGTGGAGATTCTTTGGTGTCAGAGTCCTGTGAGCCTCACAAACGAAGCACAGTTCCAGCTAGTTTCACTGCGTCTTGCGTCCTGTGGTGGAAAGGCTGGGATCTTCCTTTCCAAGAAAGCCTGATGTTTTTAGCTCTTCACACCTGCTTCTGGCTGTTGATGTCTGGAGTTTAAATACCAAGCAGGGCAGCTGGAATGCAGCTGTCTGCGAGGCCAACCAATGTTTCTAAGCAGCAAAAGCAATCATCCCTTTAAACTGCTGTAGCTGATGTATGCAACCTTTGCTGCACACTCTTCTTTGACCTGCATCCGAGAGCTTAGTTGCTTAGTAAAAGAGAACTTAGTTAATAATTAGACAAAAAGCTCTTACTAGGTGGAACAACTTTGAAAACAGCAATAATAACAGCACTTATCTGCCAAGAAAACTGGAGGTAAGCAAGTTCCTACAGCCAAATAAACTAAAAGTAAAAAGAATAATAAAGTATGTTTAGCCACATTTGCAGAAAGTGTAGGGAGCATAGGTTCACTGAAAGCCATCATGATTTACACAGCCAGAAGATGTGCTAGTAGTATCAGAGCCCAGCCACACTTCTTCACCTATTCATTTGTAGTTCTTATCCTTTGATGGTATTTTTATTTGCCAAAAAGCATAGCTGCTTTTTGGTGGGAGAGTATACACTTTAAAAAATGTTTCAGAGAAATTCATGATTCTCACTCACCACTCAGGCAAAGTTGAAATATTTGGATTGATACCTACATTTATAACAGTTATAAAAATTCCAAGTTTTTTATACCTTATGCAGGTAGAGAGTTTTCCTTCCGAAAACTGCATTTAGCTGAAAAAAGGAGAGAGAATTAATCCACAATCTAAGTCCACTTTCAAAGTGTGGGTTTATTTCAATTATGCTTTTTTATATGAAATTTCATTTACATCTAGAATTAGCTTCTGCCCACCCCTGCTTGTTGTCATACACATAAGTGGTGACTTAGGAAAAATGAAGTATTTTACCATGTAAGCCTTATAAGCAAACACTTTTTACTGGAAGAAGTTTGTGTTTGTCCCTGATGGGAAACCTTTTTCTCCACTGTTTTCCATAGTTAGGAGCTTTCCTTTAAACGGGTAACAAAGCAGCATGCCAACAGTCCAAAGGCTGCCTTGGGGCAATCTAAATGTTCATTTATAGGAAGAAAGAAAGGAAATTAGACGTTGGCAGGTATTCACAACGTATCTAATGCCGCAAAGCATAAATTTGCAGCTCAAGAAAAATTAGTGTCTTATATTATAAAAATATTGATGTGAATTTTTAATATCCTAAAGTTCAGGGATGTTCAATTCCAGAATTGTGGCTCAGGCCATCAAAAAGAAATGAATCATCTAGAAATTGTGGTGACAGATTCATGCTCAGAATATTTATACTACGGTTGTGACTGATACATGAACGTAGACAGATCAGTTTGTGGATTTGCCAGTGCTGTTTCTCCGTCATCAGTTTCGTGTTTGTGTTCATGATTGCGGAGCTCGCGGTGTTGTGAGGTGTGTTCCCGAGCACACAGTCACCTGCTGTTAGCAGATTTATCTGAGAAATTGGCTACAAGTTATTAGCTCTCTTATCAACACCTTTTATTCTCAATAGGAGTAGTTCTTTAAAAATGTTGTGAGGGAAGCCTGTCCCCAGCTACAATAAACAAATCACTTGCAGGGTACATAACCGAAGTGTGTTTAAAAAATTTTTAAAAAACCAAACAAGGAATTTGGCATTTTTTTAGTGAAGTAGTCAGCTCATGTCATTCCAGGCAGCGGAGCAGTCCACCTGGCATGCTGCCACAGCTCCAAACTTTCTCAGTCAGAAGCCATCCTGAGGGTACACACTGATAGACAGGGAATTACGTGCTTTGGATGAAATCCTGCTTCTGCTGAAGTCAGAGGCGAAACTCCCATTGATTTCTCTGGAAATCAGTAACCTTTTTTTGTACACCCAGCATATTTTCTATGTGAATATTCTGTCTTGGGTTATCCTCATGTTTTACCTCTCCACACACGTGATGGCTACAGTGGCTATTTCAAGACTGCAAAGATAGGAGGGAGCCATTGAACAATTGTGCCCTTGAGTTCTGCTGTGGCACTCGATCTGAGGAAATCTGATCAAGGTCCCAAGGTGGTTTTGCTTGCAGAGGAGGAGAAGGCTCTGGTGTTTGCTTGACCCAAAGATCACTGAAGGCTTTTGATCTTCACATCGGCCCTTAATAACCCGCTGATCTGGTATTTTGCGCACCCACGATCTTTAAAAATCTCCAGCATGCAAATTAAATTTGCTGTAAAGGGTGTTTGAGAAATACTGTGTTAAATTTTATGCAGTGGTCTCATATCTATGAAATCATATCTAGAAATAAACTGAGATCTTTCTCAGGTGTACATGGGAAGTTGTCTGTTACCTCTTGGTGCAAATACCTTGGCCAAGGAATGCCTCAAGTTTAAAAAGAAAGTCTTAGATTCCTTTTTTTTTAAGGGTTTAAATGAATTTCAAGATGAAAATCTGTTTTCTAGTATGATGTACAAACTATGCTACACTTTATTCTTCATTGCTTAGAAAATGTCACTGAGACATTATTCATTTTGACTAGAGAAACATACTCAAATATAATTAAATACCCTCTAGGTAATTATAAGGAGAATTGTTCTGGACTTAGAGGTATAACAGAAAGAAGTTTCTTTTCACTTTCTAGAATGGAGTTCATGGTCCAAATAAAACAGTGTATGTTTTAGAAAAAACCAAAATTGCTGTGCAGCATAGAATCTTCCTTAGGGTGTGAATTCTCCATAGTGTTACTTCACTGTTTACCATGGACCAGTCAAGGAAGGTGTCTTTGGTGGATTGAACTGTGCTGGCTAAGTTGTGGTTTAGAGTAATGTCACTGTTAATGGCATAAAGCTTTTGTTATGTTAATATGATATTAACATAGCAGGATTCTGGCTGAAATGTGGCTGTGGCATGGAACAGGCAGGATTTGTCAAAACCTGGCACAATGCTTCACTATGAAACGTTTTTTCTCCCTGTTTTCTTCTTTTGCATAGACAGTGAAGTTGCTCTGAAAAGTTGCTACCTAAAAATGGCACTCTGTATTTGTAGTCTCTCAATAAATACCAGGTCAGGTCAGCTTGTACACTACAGGTCCTGCAAATTCAGCCAGGAATTCGCCAGACTGACAGACTTATACTGACTTGGGCAGTAACACCTATAAAAATTTTGGGGTCTGTCTGTGCTAGCACTGTATTTTCATTGATGTTCAAACTAGAACAGGCTTGAGGTTTGTTCAGCACCACTACCAGGACCACTTAGAGACATATGTTCCACCGACTTAAAAAATAGACTCAAACCTGTCTAAGTTGAAAAGCAACTGAATTTTAGCTGCATGGTTCCATGCTGATGTTGGAGAGTGTCTCAACAAAGGGTTGAAGGTCAGTGAGTTTGCCAACGCTTTATAGCTTTACAGGGGCCATTGTTACCCACGCTGGTTTATGCCAGTGAAGCCTTGATCTGAATTACTCCTCCCTTTAGAAAAAGGCTCCTGTCCTGCAAGTGGGCCTGCCTGTGCAGACAATAGCCTCAAAGGTAATTTTGTGGTCTTCTCTGGATTTACATCCTGGAGTGAGCCCACAGGAATGAGTTCCTTGTTACAATAGGCACAACAGGCAATAAAAGATATACAGGGAGACACACAAAAAAGTCTGCCGCTTAATGCGACAACTTTAAGAGTAATATTTATCTAACCCAGAGAAATGAATTGAAGGCTATCAGGAGCACAGAAGGACATTTGCAATGGCAGCAAAACAGAAAGATAAACAATCCAACAATCCAGGCTTTTAATCTATGAAACGAAAAAAAGTCTCATGAAGAGCAAGTGAACGAAACTTACTTTGTGCTTCCTATCCTTTTAACATTTAAAAGCAGGGAAGATTTATAGATGTGTGATTTCCTTTATATTGAAATGCATTTTCTTTGTAATGAAATGCACCACAAAATACTTTTAATAATGGTTTAATTAAAACACTACCAGTTTTCTTTTTTTTTATGATTTGGACTGTGTTTGTCTTTTGTTTGAGTTTCCAGCATACCTTTCTTGGTTTAGTGGTGGTGGGTTTGGTATTTTTTGTCCCCTACAGATGTTAGATCTACATTAATTGAGCTGTACATTAATTGTAGCAATCAAAAATCAATAGTTAAACCAAAATGTGTATCAATGTATAATGGTATTCAGTAAATACACTGAGCAGGGAAGCTGTCCTCCTTTTGGATGCCAACTATGTCTGGTAGCTATTATTTGTATTTCTTACAAAATGCTATGGAGTGCTAGGGATAAAGTAAAAAGCATCAGTGACTTAACTCTAAGTCCTGGTATGATATCAGTTGTGACCTATGAACAGCATTTCATTCAAAATGAACATTGACTAAAAATAAAACACGGTCTATAATCCAAAAATATTAATGCTTAGGCTGGTAGAAGGTCTGGAATCATTGCCTCCTCAGTTCATAATATTTTTAGTTACAGTGTTGATCATTCTTACTGCAGAGAGGTTATTTTGTTATCATCCTTCTTTAACAGTCCTGACCTATGTCAAATTTAAAAAAAAAAAACACAACAAACCAACAAAAAGACCCAACCAAAAACGCCTCAGAACAAATCTTTTTTTAATAAAGAGCTTCTCTGAAATGGGAGCTGCTGTAAAAAGTGAAGTATACCAAAGTGTCTCATGTGTTGCAGTTTGAATTATTGTGGACTTATTGAAAGGAAACATAATTAAAGGAGAAACTTCCTGAACACAACACCTCATTTCTTCTATGAGCAATGATTATTCATCTTCATTTAAACCATCTTTGCCTCATTTATAAATAATCAAGATTATCATGTGCTGAAAAGAGCAAGAAAAATGTCAAGTTCGGCATCTCAATTCATTGAAATGAGGAAATATAAAGACCTCTTTTCACCTTAGAAGAGAAAGAATGTGAAGATAAAACCAGAAATAACAATCCTGCATTATTACTAGGTAAATGAGGCTAGATTGAGCTATTGTCTTTTTTTCCCCTCAGTTTGTCACAAACTCTTAGTATTGCTTAAACAGAGGAGATATTGAGCATTGTTTTCTCACTTCTTCAGAGAGATAGATGGAAATGTGTCCTGGACAAGGGCTAGAGCTGCACACTCCAAAGTGGGGTGCACACACGACTGTCCGTTGGGGTGTGGAAGAAAATATTTCGTGTACCATTAATAAATTTTTTTTTCTAAATAGTGCTAATTTCACCTTTATCCCACTCACTTTTCATCTTCATTTGTATGTATTTTTTTAATGTAACTAATATGTTAGTAAAGTAGTACATGTATATTATTTATAAATACAAATATATGGGGTGCATATTCGGAAACGTTACCTGATAGCAGTGTGAGATCAAAAACCAGTTTAAAGGCCACTGCACTGGAGAGCAATTATCCACATGACAGGTCCACACCGGATATAATTTGTGATCATGCAATTGTCTGGTGGTATTGGCCATGCATGGTTGCATGAGGAACAGGTGCAAATGGAATTAAATTAGACTCAGTGCTGAAGAGTTTACAGAAGGGCTCCTGTTCATTTTTAGAAGATAAGGCTAAAGATGTTAGAAAGGTGATAGAAAGGTTAGAACGCAAGAAAGTGATTTTCGACTCAGAACAATGAAGCAAAACAATTTTAGGAAAAATAATCCAAATAATCAACAATGACATGAGAAATCGGTAAACCAGTTGTGCAGATGGAGAGTTATTAGGTAAGGGAGGAGGAATTGAAATTTGGAACAAAGCAGCACAAATGGCTAGAAAGATTTTGAGTAGTACTGGGGATACATGTATTATGGAATAGGAATTAATCATTTATGTTGACTTGGCTTCAGTATGGCTCTGTCTGGAAAATTGCATTTTTTCCAGGGTATTGCTGTATCAGAAAGCTATGAACACCAAAATGGACAGAGTTTAGGACCAGTAAACTATTAGGGAAAAGATCACAGTTATGAGATTATGTATAAAAATTAAAAGATTTATTAAAACAAATCTGTCTTGCAAAAAAAAATAAAAGGAGAAGCAGACAAAGGAGACTAGGGTGAGGTGATATGGCTTAAAACATTCTGAGTATCTCAATGAAGAGCAGGAGAAATGAGAGGAGTGTTAAAGTAAAATAATAATGGTTTCTATATAAAATTCTTAATGACAACATGATGATCAATTACTTAAATTTTTGTAATGTTCCTGGTACTATGTGTTTTCCAAGAACATAAAAAGGTGTTGCAGAGTTTAATGTTTCAAAGATGGACAGTAGCTGAAAAGAGCACAGGTTTCTGAGACCAGTAGGGAGTCTGAATAGGCCACAGAGGTTTAAATTAGTTATGTGATATCTGGTGTCCTCCCAAGCCATTTCAGAGTGGTTAGGTTCTTGGATGTCTAATACCCACATGCTTCTCCTATTATTTTATGGGAAAGTGCATTAAAAAAAAAAAGTGAAGGGAGACTTGTCTTGGTACTGGATTATTTTAAATCCTTGATAATGGTATTCTAAGAGAAAAGACATGAGACATATACACTGAAGTTATTTAGATGATGGCTCCACGTCATTCGAGGACAAAAGCACTCAGTCTGTTCTTAGGGGTGTGCAGACACCCTGGGATGTTGGGTTATGAAAATCTGGGCAGTGAGACTGCCTGGAAATGCTTCTGTATAGTGAGGTCAGGAAAGAGGTTGTTACCTAGAGAATTGCTATGAATAAGGTCAAGCACTTGTGTAATTGTTTGGTAGAATCAGCACAATTTTTTTTTTTTTTCATAGGGAGTTGTTTTCCAGATCAGATTCAAAGTCACTTTTTATTAAAGTCAATGATCTATCTTTCCTTGCCCTCAAGAAATTCACTGCTGTTTTCAAAAGAGCAGTTGAGTCCTGCTGTATTTTTCAGCATGAAGTACAATTGATTTAAAATATAAAATGAACCCTAAGTGAAGCATCTTTACAAAATGATGTAACAGTTTTCTAGTGCATTTAAGTCATGCTATTTTTGCCTATTGCATGGCTCTCCACAGAGCTGCCTGAGAACAGTTATGATATGATTTGAAGGTCTTGTGACTTTTGTTATGTGTTAGACAAATGTAGAAAATAATCAAACCTTATTTGCTTCTGCTGCCAGCAACTTCTTTTTATCCCTCTAAATAAAAACTGCCACAAACACACCACAAACCAAATCAGCTTATCTTCTGCAGTTCTTGTGTCAACCCACTAAAATCATTCACCAAAGGATATCTCAGAAAACTGTTACTCTAATGCTGATCCCAAGATATTGGCTGTCTTCTGTCATTATGTTGGACATGTTGCCTGTGTCTTAATTGGCTTAAAAGACTTTTCATGACATAAAATGACAAGATTCACACTGACACGATTCTGATCTCAGGGTGCAGATAGCCAGTCATGGGAAGTTTAAACATTAAAAAAAACTTTCTGGTGTAGGCATGATCAGACAGTGAAACAGGATGCCCAGAGAGGTTGTAGAGTCTCCATCCTCAGAGCTATTCAGAACCTGAGAGGGCACAGTCCTGAGCAGCCTGCAGTAGAACACCTGGCTTTGAGTGAGGGAGGGAGGGAGACCTGGATAAATTGCACAGTTTCCTGCCAACCTCAGCCGTTCCGTGATTCTGTGAGGAAGGCAAGTGTTTCCTGCAAGCAAATGTTCTGTTCTACCAGCTGTGGTAACTGCAGTTTCTGTAGGATCTCTGGTATAGGGTCTTAGACCTCTCTGACATCGATCATGTGCTTAGTGCTAGCTGAAAACCTGGCTTTGTGTTGAAAATGGTGGATTTCTGTATTCACTTTAGATTACCAGCAGTGGCTAAGCAATGGTCAGAGGACAATCACCTTAGATACACACAATCTTCTTATTATTGACTGGGGGGCAGATAAACATTAGTAAAGAACGTCCTTAAGGGATACTTTGGATTAAAGAGCAGTGCAAAGACAAAGTGTTATAATAAAGTGCTGACCTTTATTTCAGTGTGTTAGAGGCTTTTTTGTGCCTTTCAGGATCTCAGAAAGAGTAAGAATATGAGAGCTGACAGTTGTATTTAAATGAATTAAGTAATAATGCATGTATTTTATGGAATGCATTTAAAACCCTCTTCAGAATTTGTTTCTTTTCTTGCAGTGGACTGAAAAAGATGCAGAATGGCAATACTAGGAAAACTATTACTTGCTTAGGAGCACATGCTTAAAATTAATTCCCACTGCAGGTCTTCATGCAATATCCAAATGCTCTCTTTCCCAGTGCTCTTCAGTCAATTTCCCATGCCTAAAAGCCATTCAAAAAGAAATCCTTTTGGTATGACCCGCATGCTCTCTGTCTGTCTTGATGTGTAATAGGATGTTTCCAGAGATTCAACCTGAGGTGCCAAGATCCACATTGTCACAATTAAACTGGCTGGAATTAAGTTGTCTTAGACGAGAAGAAAAAGCCTTGTGCATTTCAAAGATGTGTAAGTTCATGTGATCCTTAGATTCCTTGCAGATTTTGCATATGGCCTCCCTTATGGCCACAAATGAACCGAAATCACAAAATGCATAAGTGAATGGGACGCCTCAGACTAAGTCCACGAGGGAAATATTGTACTGACTGAGAAACCTTTTTCTTTCACTGTAACCTCAGGCTAGAATGATCGGTACACATCCCCAGGCCTGAGAAGGATAATGCTCTACCATTTCAAGGCATGCACCTCAGAAGCAGTGCATCCTTCTCTTCCATCTTCCATTTGTATCCCTGTCCTCTTGCCTGTTTGTAGCTAACCTTCCCACTCTGCAGATTCAAGAGGTATCAGATTAATTCTTCTCCTGATTTGAGGGACTATACTTTGAGGTAATCTTAGTTTCAAAGGGTAAAAATGTCAGAGTGGGAGTCTTGTACTTCGATTAGCTAAAAACTTGCTGATGTTAACTTTTTAAAACCAGGTGTATACATTACAAACATGGTTCAGTGTTGGATCTGGCAGTGCTAGGCTAATGGTTGGGCTCAATGATCCTAAAGGTCTTTTCCAATCTAAATGATTAGGTTGGAAATTAAGTTTCATAATAAATATTAATTCTCAAATGTTTACTTCTATGTTAAATATGCATTTTGGAGTCTTGGTACTCCTTACATTTACATCTTATATTTCACATCCCTATGCTTGAATGGGTTAGATCATGAGGACATCAGAGACTGTTCTGTTTGCAATTACAGTGAAAGTTACTAAATCAGAAGAAATGTTAATCTGTAGTTTGACTCCAGTAGAGTGATGCTTATGTTGTGAAGGGCTCAAACTGGGTGAGACTGATCTGTGATTGTTACATGCAGGATATGTTTCTGTGTCTTTTCTGTTTCCTAAACTGTTTGTTTTCTTTATCTTGCATGAGGTAAACTACTGCAGCATTATTGAATAAAATTTCTGGCCTAGGATTTCAAATACATATTTCTTCCATGGCACACCTGGGAAATCCCCCTGCCATTATGTAAGATGACAAATCCAAACAATTAAAAAACATATCTCTTGTGTTAATGTAATTACACCCTCCTAAAGCAAATTCTATTCATCTTTGAACTTTTTTTTTTTAAGTGACCTGTGCATGATTACTTCCCAGGACTTTTTGAACTCATGAGACAGTTGGAAGACTGTAGAATTTGTAGACATGGTTACATTCTTACCATTTTTGTGAAAAGTGAAAGCTGGATAGCGTAGAAAACCACAAATCATAGTTTACTAAGGATCAAGTTGGCAGAATTAAATTGTTGTACAGACTGCCTGGAAGCAGCTGGTGTGCCAGCCAGGAAGGAGGCATTGGCTGGCCAACTGCTATTTGAACTAGGCATTACATGTCCTGGTTTTGTCTGGCACAGATGTCATAGGGACACACAAAAAAAAAGATGGATTCCCTGAAGCAAGTGAAGGAAAAGGGAAAATATATGCACACAGAAGCTTTATTTGTCCTACTGCATATGGAATGAATCGCCTAATATCTTTTTTCATTCTGAGAAGTAAGGAACAATACTTCCATTTTGCAGACTGTAAGTTTAGACACAGCTGGATGAAGTCACCTCATCAGACTTCACTAGTTACCTGCTACAAAGCAGGAGAGTGAACCCCAGTCTCCAGAGTCCCAGATCACTGTTGGAACCACTTAAGAGCTACAAATATATCTGATGGAAACAACATCTCAGCCACAGGCTAGTGTCTCAGTTGCATGGTAATTCTGTCCAGTTCTACTCAAGTCCCATGGTTTGGGGTTTTTTCCACATGAGTGTAATGCTTTCTCAGTAGTATTGTTCAGATCTGAGCTGATAGAGACCTCAAGAACATGGTTGAAAATTGTTTTTCTGAAAAACAACTGTATTTGTCAATGGGGCTACTTATTATTTCTAAAGGATGAGTTTGTTCACTTAACCTATTGCTAGTACACTATGAATATTCCAGTGTCTGCTGCAGATGTGTGAGTTAGTTAATGGGAAAGGTCAGTCAGCACTTATTAGCATTAAAATCTCGTTTAGAGCTGCTGATCCCCTTGATGGTGCTTTGGTTCTCATGGCACACTGGGTTTTATACTCCTTTTCAGTGTTTGGAACCAGGGGTGTTTCATTGCTCCTTTTGAAACCAGTAACAGCACTCAAAGGATGAGTTATGTGCCATGGAGCACGTAGATCTTTGCTGCCACATCTGAACTGCTGTTGAACTTCCCACCACACTCATACTCTTTTAATTCTCACCAAGTCTCTGGAAAGGTAGAGGAGCTGTGAAATGGAAGATTTTTGGTGTGGCTGCCACACAGTTTTCTCAGCTTCTTTGCCCATCCTCCAAACTGACAGAGCTCCATCACAAACAACCTTCAGGTCCCCTGCATGGCATTCCTGGTGGCTGACTGACAAGACAGCCAAGGCTCAGATATCGAAAGGAAATCAGGTCTGCATTGTGCTGTCAGCACAGGCTTTAGAAAGGCTCAGCCGCAGTATTTCCTGTTTGTTTGGGGCTTTGTTTGGTTTTGTGGGTTTTTTTCCTCACTGTATTTTTTTAGAAGCCAGTTACTGAGACTGACAGAGAGATATAATGATGGACCATATTTGTGAACTCTTCTGGGTTAATCACACATGCAAGTTAGAATGAGGGCAATATGGGCTCTGTTCCAAATTCATACATATTCAGTGATCTCTATAGCTTGAAGAAATGTTTGGGAATGTGTTTTTAATCATGCAAATATTCTCCTGTAGTGACCGTATTAATCCAAAGTTTCTGTGAACCTAAAAAGTTATGCTCTCTATCTGGTTGCCAGAAATTTCTTTGTGTATTCCTAAGAGAAAGGCATAATTACTATAGGATATCTGTTTGCTGCTGAGCTGACCTTACTTGGCTTTACAAATCAATAAATCACAGACAGACATTTGTGTCACCTTTCTCAGGATATGAATTCTCCTACTTACATGAGCATTTCTATTTTAGATCAGTGTAACCTACATAGGTCTGTAAATGCTGCAGTCAACACCACAGTACCTCTTCCCAAAGAACACATGGTACAGTCACTAATATCTGCTATTTCTGATTTATTCACTTGTTTTTTCTGCAAGAAGGTAGATGAGGTCTGCCTAGTTTTAGCATATTCCAAGGTTTCCTCTTTGTTTAAGCATGTATTCTATTAGAAAAGTCAGATTAAAATCCCCCTTTCCTGAGTGTTAAAGATGATACAATTTGTAATGAAGTGATGATGAATTGATACGTTTGTAATGAAGTTTTGGATTTCTTTTGCATTTCATCCTGTGTCCTGAAGTGTCCACCAGAAAGCTCTGATTCCTGTGTAGGTGAATATCTGCTGGAGAAATATATAATTACCTGGAAGGCTTGATTAGTGACTAAATCCTTTGTCTTGGAGCTGCAGAAGAGTTTTAGACTGCTGAGCCCCTGCCATTGAAGGAGATGAAGCTAAGGGCTTGGGCAGATGCTGAGGTGCTGCTGCTTCCCGAGGGAAGGCAGTCCCACAGGAACCCTTTCCCAAAGAGAGGTGCCACCCCATTCTGCAGCAGTTGGTGTTTTCTAAGGAACCCGCTGCAGCACTGCGTGTACATTGCATGGGAAGTTTGTTCTTACCTCTATTGCTGAACAGCAGTTTCTCATATCAATACAAACTTCAGTGGTCAGTGTGAAATATTTAAGCTCCTGTCTGATGCTGTGTATTAATAATATTGATATAATTAGCTAGATGACTTCTTGGAATATAGGTCTGTGTCTGTTTTTGTTACTTGACCAGAATGTCTTATGTCATTATTCATGAAATAATAATAAAAATCTTCATTCAGTTTCCAGCAGAGAGGGAACTTCATGTTTTTGCCATTTTCATCTGCTATGTGAAAGATAAATAAAAAGATCTAGAGTTTAAACCTAAATTAGTCTATTAGAGGGAAACCCAGAAGTGTGACTACCTTATCTGACAATTGTGCATTTTTAAGTGTATATTTTTAAATCTTTTTTCCTCTTTCTTCCCCCCACTCCAGTTCTCTGAATGTCCAAATCAGTGTTCAGATTCTTTGGAAGCACCTGCAAATTGTGCCATTGTATGAAATTAAGATCAAATTATAGCTGTCATATCATTCTCATTAGTCTGTCCCAAAACAATTCAGTGTACTAATAGAAATGTAGACAGCTGAAATTGATAAAAGTTTAATCTGTAGGTGATTTTTGAATTTCTTTCCTAGCAAACAAGACTGAAATAATCCAAGACTTATTTCTTCCATATAAGTGAATAGGATACTCCCTGTAGGATGGATTTGATTTTTGAGCAGTTCTATTCCTAATTTATATGTCATTCTCCAGAAACAAAGGTTGGGCCAAAATTGCCAATTGCCTTGGTTTCAAACTGTCATGTTTCTCACAAGCAGCCAGCCCTGCTCAGCTGACATCAGCTGCAGCCTTGCCAGAATCTCAAGGCTTAATAACCAGAAGAGTCACTAAAAATTCCTGTTCTAGGGAAAGGTGTCCCTGCCCACAGCAGGGCCCTGGAATAGGATGATCTTTAAGGTGCCTTCTAAGCCAAACCATTCTGTGATTCCTGCATGTATTCTGAAGTAGTATTTGCTGAGTGCTGCCTCAGTATGTATCTTCATGTGCTTAGCTTTGCTTCTATTTTTAATTTCTGGGAAGTGAACATCCGCTTTTCAAAAATATCTGACCTCAAGCTAGGTTGATGTGCAACTAAGAGGTTCAGATGGCTATCTGTCATAGAATCACAGTTTTCAAACGCAAGGACAAGGTCTGCTTTCAGAGTCAATTGATCACTGAGCTTTGTACTCTGTTGGGGTTTCTCTAGAAGGATATATTGGTATCACAAAAATACAGAATGCCTTTGATACTAATGACACCCAGTTCAGGGCTGCTGAAATATATGGGCAGAAAGTGCCATGCCATATTCCACTAGCCAAGCATCTTTCCTCTCAGTGAATTAAACAGAAGAATGACTAGTTTAAATAGATTCTAAAATAAATAAATAGATAAAATTAAGAAATCCTATACTATTTGTAGTATTCTAAAAGGCATTTTTGTTGACTTTGAACACTGTGACTCCTCTAAATCTAACCTGCCCGTCATGCTGGCAAAAGGGTTCAATCTGAAAATCTCTGCTTTTATCAGTCCAACTGTGTGAGACTGCATTAACAACACAAGCCTGACAGAGCTTCTTGGACTGCAAAAACTAAGCCAAATACCAGTTTTATCAATTTGCTTTGGAAAATGGAAATGCTAATTATTTATGGAGTTGAGCAGTATTTCATGACAAGCAATTTTGTTTCTGACAGATGACATAATTATATTATGGGGGATGGGATTTGCAAATGCAGTGTACTGATCTAAACCATTTCATACCAAAAAGCTTGGATGGTTGGTATTAATTAACTTTTTTTTTCCTTTCTGATCCCTTTTCTCATAAGTTTTAATGAATTATAAATACGTTCATACATGTACACAAGTGTAAAAGAGTGCATATTTTCTGCAGCCTTTTTCATTATGACTTTCATTGAAATGACCTCTATGATATAGACTCTTGAAGGGAGTAAAACAGAATAAACTTTCTGTAGATATATTGGAACAATGAGGCCTTTGATGTCTTTACAGCTTTAGCTGTGTTTCTTTTGTCCAGGAAAAAAGCTTCAAACAACATGAAAAAGAAGAACTTCTACTGAAAGTTACTGCATTTAATTTTTTTTCCATCTCAGATGTTTTGACCACCACTAAACCATGTCCCTAAGCACCACACCTACACATCTTTTAAAAACCTCCCAACCACTCCCTGAGCAGCCTTTTTCAATGCTTGATAACCCTTTTGGTGAAGAGATTTTTCCTAATATCCAACCTAACCTTCTTCTGGTGCAACTTGAGGCCATTTCCTCTCATCCCATCACTTGTAGCAAGTTGCTGACCATTTCCCCATGGATTTGGGGGCTTCATTCTGTTCCCCATCTCTGTCTTCCAGCTTAGGGAGTTGAGCACCTGGACAACAGCTGGTCTTACTATTAAAGACTGAGGCAAAGACGATGTTAAGTACCTCAGCCTTATCCTCATCCTTTGTCACTATCTTTCCCCCTGCATCCA
Source organism: Atrichornis clamosus (assembly GCA_013400975.1). Classification (NCBI taxonomy): domain Eukaryota; kingdom Metazoa; phylum Chordata; class Aves; order Passeriformes; family Menuridae; genus Atrichornis; species Atrichornis clamosus. The sequence continues at coordinate 127,033 of WBMZ01011941.1, read as the reverse complement.
GTATAGCATGAAGATTCCCCTTAGCCCTCCTTTTGTTGTTAATATTAGAGGCATTTTTAATCGTCTCATGGCAGTAACTGGATTAAGTTCTAGTTGGACTAGAGATCGCCTGTGCCCTGCTTATAGGAACAATTTCATATTTTTCTTAGATAAAATTATAGGTGGCATGATTTCAATGACTCTCTGCTTTCTTCCATTTGTTTTAAGTGACCTACCTTAACTTATGCAGTATCGTGCAGTATCTTGTCCCAAGGTAAAGCAAAACAAAATAAAAAGAGCAAGCATGTTATCTTTCTAAAGGTCATGTCTCCTATGATTAATGTGTTGTTTTGAACACAAATATCACTTAGCAATTATAATGTGGATGCAACTACCAATTTTTTACGAAAAAAAAGGGCATGCTTATGTATTTAGTTAGAGTTATGCTAGCCAAAGCCATTTGGAGAATGAATGTTTCCCATAGGTATCCACACTTTATTCTAAAATCAGACCAAAATATTGTAAAGGCCATGAGTTCTTTTATATTTTCACACTGCAACCTGTGATCTCAACCTGACATTTCCCATCTGCCTTAGATGAGTGGCTTCTGTGCTAGCTTTTTTTCCATTGTTAAAAACATGGTTAATAATGTGGAAGGTGAAGGGGAAATGCTCATTGAATAAGGATGAAGGCAGAAGGAGCTTTGTGTCTTTGGTGATCATAATTACTTTTTTTTTTTTTTTTTTTTTTAATTCTACTTGTACAGCCTGAAAGTGCTGCGTGGACTGTCCTGAAATGCCAACTGCCTGTCACTGTCACCCATCAAGGGTCGAACAAGGACTCACTCTGACAGACATCCATGCCTCAAAGGTAATTACCTTAAACTTTGTAACACTGAGTTAAGCGCTGGTTATAAAGCAAGACACTTAAGGCCGGTGCGGAATGTAAGATTTTGCTTCATGTTTATTTTATAGCTGCTTTATTTACACTTTTACATATCCTGATGACATAAATCAATCTGCTTGCTCTCTTTAGCTCGTGTGAGCTGCCTGTACTGATTCTAGAGTGGGTGTTACCTGGCACAGTAGCAAACTGCACTGAGGTAAATGTTACTGATATTAGTAGTCAAAGGACTTGGAACAGGCTTGGAACTCAGGCATCGTGGCTCTGTCCCTGCCTCTGGGTGACCTTAGGTAAATTCTTTGTTGGCTCTCTACTTCAGAATCCTCTCTCCTAGCTAAAGAAGAAATCCCGTGTACGTCCAGATGGATAGGTGCAACAGAGATCCAACACATCATTTGGGGGCCTGTGGTTTAAAACTAAATTTTCTTATTCTTTACTATTCTCACTATCACAAATCAGTATTTTTTCAGTCATACATTTAAAAATCAGAGTAAGCAGACTGGGGTTGGAAGGATTAATATGTTTCCTTTGATATTAGAATTTTAGTACTTAGGACTGTGGACCGCATTTTTTTTTTTCCTCAAAGACTTCATGTGAAATGGTATTTGCTGCCTTCTCATCTGTATAATTAAAGCAAGCCCAATTATCAGAAGGATTCTTATGAGTCTTAGCTGCTCTTCTATATATTCACTAGTTTACATTCATTAAAAATTATCTTCTAGCTTTCCCTCGTAGAGTAAATTTATAGAAAAGTTAGAGAAATCCTATTGTCAATTAGAGAGAAAAATAGGGTGCGTTTGATTTTTTTTTTTCAAATTCAGTACTTATCTAAATAGCTATAGATTTTCTAAGTTGTTTTATCTGTGAATGCAGACAAATCACATGCCTTTTTCCTCTAGACTGTCTTGAACACATCATGGTAATGATCTCCTTCATCAGGACCCTTAGCAAAGAAACATAAGAGGCCTGCCCATATACATCCAACTGCAGATTTAATTTTGAGATTGCTTTCTTAACTTACTGAGGAATTGTATTCTCCATTTTTAGTGGGCCTGGAATATTGCACAGCTCTGTGAGCAAGAATGCAGTGCATACTCTTTAGGATGCACTGTATTGCTGAACAAAGTGTCTCTGCACCACTTCAGTGTCAGAGGTATGATTCTGTTTCTGTTTGCATCCGCCTTTCTGAGGCACAGGTACTGTAGCAAGTACTGAATTTGTCGGTAAAAATTCTAACATGTACAGAGGGAATGACCAAAAAACTGGTAATGCAGTCGCCTTTCATACTAAAATGGATGGAAAAGGTTTCTCCTATTTTGAAAACTGATCTTCCATATTAATCTGTTTATTTGCAAATGCTCAGTATTGTTATGCCTCCTTCTTAATGGAGAATGCCCAGGATGAGTTTTCAAGCAATCACGAATACAAGAATGACTTTAGTAACACCAAGTGTGCTGGTACAAGGTACCTGGAGCTTCTCTCAACAAATGGCAGAGAAAGTGTTAACACTCTTGTGCAGTGAGCAAGGAAAGACCTCAGCTGGACCCAGTGATTGCTGAGATTGTCAGCCCTGGTGACTTGGGAAATATCTGCCGTGTTGAAAGAAGAAATTCTCAAAAGAGAAAGGTTTGCTGCTATGTAAATGTGAATCTTTGGGTTGATTAGAAGAAGTGAGAAAAAACTTTTCCTGATTCTCTTTCATAGTTTGTTTCAGAGGTAGTCACAGCTGCCTGTAGCCTTTCTGAACTCTCTCTTTGCCACTTTGCTGAGGGGTAGCTGGTTTGTTTGTTTGATAAGACTCCTGAAAGTGCCAAAGTCGAGGAAGTTTTCAGCTGTGAGCATAATTCAATTTCTGTATGGAAAGTGTCTTGACTCTCACTTAACTCTGCATTAACTTTCTCAGACTTAATTTCCAGGTAGTGGTAGAGAATGAGACCTCATATTATCTGTCTTGTCCTCTTATCCACTTTGTCTGATACTATCTTGGCCTGTGAGGAAAAATGGATGGAGCTGGATTTTATCCCAAAGAAAAGACAGCTGAGACATACAGCAGGCTTTAAATATTTTAAAGGTTTCTGCAATGAGGAAGAGGAACAAACTATTCTCTTCAAGTTGTGAGACAAAAAGTAATGTGCTGAAACTGGAACAAAAGCAGATTTAGGAGGAGCTTTGTAGAAAGAATGGTCCAGTGACAAAGATAATTAAGGACTAGAATAGATTGCATATGGAGGCTGTGGAAGCTTACTGGAGGTTTTTAGAGTGGTTACAGAACCATCTGTCAGAAATGCTTTAGTTGATTTGGGGCACGTGGACGCACCAGATGATCCATTTGAGTCTTTCTTGCTCCTTCCTAGGATTTAGCAATAACAACCTGAAGAAAGGGGAAAGGCTACACCAAGTATCCGCAGCAGGGTGACTTTCATATTCCAGTGTTGAAAATACAGCTGTAATAACAAATTTTGTCACACGCTACGCAGCTCTAGTCAAGCAGGTCAAGTATTCTCTGCCCCCTTCCCATCAGGCACTTGCAGTGGAGGGATGCTGATTGCTACATCATTGGCTTCAAAGTAATAAAGGATTTTTTTAGACTGGTTGGTGGAGAGATGTGCATGATTTTCATTTACAATAAAGCATTGTCAGTTTGAGAAGGATTGGAATTATGTACATTTGTATTAAGTTGAGGAACAGGATAGAAATACTCAGATCATACAGTTCCTTTTGGTTTATATTTTATGACTTTTGAGTAATAAAATTACTTGATGGTGTAGAGGGTTAATCGAGTTTGTTCTTTCTGTAAGCAGCAAACTATTTTTAACTGGAGGTGAAGGTGTTAGTTAGTCTGTAATATCTGCGTAAGTCACACAATGTTAATTTAAAAAGTTAATTTATTTCATTTCACTAGCAAATATTCTGCCTCCAGGAGTTATCCTTTCTGTGAAAACTGTTCTGTTTTATATTGTCTATTAACATGATGCTTTGAGGATATTTTCTGTGGGAATGCTCAGACTTAGAGCTGTGCCCACCTGCAATGATATAACTAGCAAAGCAAATTGCATTATCCTCTCAGTAAGCATCTTAGTTCTTTATTGTTTTAACCTGAGTTCTTGTAAATCAGTCAGAGCAATCAGTTTTAATGACTCCTCTAAGACTAAAACAAACAACAATGGAAAAGCTCTCGTTTTTTAAGTTTAATCCAGGAAAAAAAACCCCAAACCACAAGCAGCACTTCCTTTTCCCCTAATCAAAACCCCTGATAAATAACCAATTCTCATTGCTTGCCCTGTGCTGGAGGTTGTCAGCTTCCTGAGCATATGAGCAGTAAAGCTGAGAAGCTGTTTTTCAGTGTTTGCTGTGAGCAGCAGTAACTCAGCAATCTGCTCAAAGGACTGTACCAACAGTAGGGAACAACGTGGCTGTGGTCCAAAATAATCTGATTCTGGTCATTACATATTTAGTGATCCCCAAATAAGTTTGCATTAAAAAAGGGCTCAGTTTGTTTTCACTGATACCCAGTGCATGATTTCTCAGCTTAATTCAACTGAGCCATCCCGTCTGCCAACCATCCGTACAAAAATGTGTTTCTCTGAGATGCTTTGGTTTTGAAAGGAGAGAAAATTTGGAAAACCTTAAGGACTGAGCATAAAATCAAGATGATTAGCTGACATCTTTCTGATTGCCAGGCATCTGCTCTTTCCAATTGTGGGGAATTCCCTGAAGAGTAGTGTTGAGAGTCCTAAGCAGGAATGGCAAAACCAATGAATTGTTTAGATCTGCTAGCATTCTCTCTTTTCTCAGTAGACAGAATGGCTTGATTCGTGAATTTTTAAGATTATAAGTTATAACCATTGAATCATAAAATAAGGTTGGAAGGGATATCTAGAGGTAATCATCCAAGTCTTATGGATGTTCTAAAAGTAATGGGCTCTAGAAATTGCATTCTAAGTCTGGTAGCTTATTTAATTGTTAGATGACTATAAGACAATATTTTGGAGGCTTAAGGCCTGAAGCCCAGTTTTTTAGGGAGAGAAGGGAAAAGTACATTAAGATGACAGCCTGAAAGCTGGAAATAAGAAGAGAATGAGAAAGGACATGATTTAAGGACATTATTCCCCCTAAGAAGTAATAAGGTACAGGGAAAATGGACTTATTTTTTCCAGCTATATCAGTTGCTCCAATAATACAGTACCTCCTCCCATGAGCAGTGGCTTCCCTGTGTCCTGAGAACGGTTGTGTTGGGTCAAAGACAGGGTTTTTAACCTTGCATTCCAACAATGATTTTCATGTTTAACAGCTTTCCTCAGCAATAGCAGTGTATGCTGTTGTTACACAGCAGCAGAAACAAGCCTGAGGCCCATTTCCTTTCAGACTTTTCTCTCCCTGCTTCCTAAGCTTTCTCTCCCATCACAATACTCCAAGCAACTCTCCATCACTAGAGAGGCAGCATTTCTACAGGTGGTTCTAATGTAAGCATGTGTTAATTGTTATAGCGTTAAGATATCATCTGTCAAATAAAGTCTGATGGCCAAAGCTCGCCTGCCTTGCTCTCACTGGTGGCACTGGTTTGGGTCACTTATCTGTTCATGTGGGGATCTTTACAAAACCTGGAGCAACAGCAGCGGCTGGGCAGAGGTGATAAGAAAGTGAATGAAAAGGCTTTCTTTCTAGAGGACATCTGATTACATAGTTGTTAAGAAAAGTATTTTCTCCTAAACTAAATTTAGTGTCAGCACTCAATCACAGTTGCTCTATGAAATCTGTATTCTCTACCAATGCAATGTTTTATATAATTCTGGAACAATTTTAGTGGTGATGAACCAAAGAAAATTTCAATGTTATAAACCATGATCACACTGGTTATGGAGAATATGAAATCTTTTTTTTTTTTCCTAAATGGTTGTTTAATTAAGATATAAAGATGCCAAATCGAGTCTCTGGCAAATATAAGAAAATTTTGAGTACTAATAAGTAGCTATTTGATTAAGTTTCCTTCCCATCATACATCTCTGCATGAGCCTGCCATTGGCAAGGAGTGAAGCACCAGTCTACAAGGATGGTGAGCTCTTCAGTATCTGTACTTTATTTGTAAAGAGGACTGATGTTTCTATAAAAGGAGCTTTATTGACTTAATTAAAATTGTGACAAATTATTTAAATTATTTGGAAATTTAAAGAACCTCTGAGGTAAAAGTAAATGTTGGAGAATATACACAGAAATGTATTTATATTGAATGTTTTCTTCCATATCACCATGCTCAATATGTATTTCATTTACTTATATGTTACGTTCCTCAGAAAGGAAATGACTGTGAGAGGAGAGACTCCTCGGACAGGAAGGGACACTCTTCTGCCCTTTGAGCTGTTGAATGTGCTGTTGGGAGAGCAGCTTCCAGAGCACAGGGGCACCTGTGGCACAGTGGAGACTGCTGAGAAGAAACAGGGACAGACAACCTGTCAAAAGTGCAAGGGGTCAGAGAGCCTTCTCCTAGTGCAGAGAGGAGAATGGGGAGTCTGCTAAAACCCAGAAAGTGGCTGAGTCAGATTTAAACCAAGCCTAAGAGAATTTATTCCCCAAAACCATAGTAAGATCTTTATTTGCAAGCGCTCTTATGCTTATTGGGGTTTTTTTTTAATTTTTAAAGTTTGCCTTCTATTTGTGCTTAGAAAATAACTCGCTTTTGCTCTTGAAAGTCTTCTGCATATTCCTAGTGGGTTCAGGATGATTTAGTGATTAGACTTTGACTTTCACTGGGTCTTGTTTTGCACCTTCTGAAACTGTTCTGTGGAAGTACTTTGTCAGTTCTTCCAATAACTCTTTCACCATCCATGGAACAGCAAGTAGACTTGGCATCTGCTGTGTGCACAGCAGCAGCTTCTGCTGAAGCAGTAAGTACAGTGCTAGTGAAATCATGCAAGGCCTACTGGTGAATTAAGATATTAATTTTTTCTCTTCCCCACTGGTTGGTGGTCAGATTTCGCTCTCCTTTATGTAATGCTTGGAATGACCACATTTTCTTGGTAATACTGCCATATTTCTGTGTCACAGTTAGAGGACAGATCTTTTCTTCTTTAATATATTTGCTTCTTTTTTCTTTGCAACTTTTAAAATCACTTTTACGATGGAATTGTGGACAAGCTTCTTTTCACACCGTTCAAGGTCGGACCAGTATACTATTTTATACTGTGTTAAAAGCCTAGGTTTCCTATAAACTGTTTCATGAATTGCCCGCTTTTCAATCTTTATATTCTTATATGGACACCTGGGAAATTTGCTATGCCTGTGAATGGCTGATGCAACCTCAAAAAGTTCATATAAAAGGCGTTATCTCAGATGAGCAATAAATTCTAACCCACCTCAATAAAAGCTACTGACCAAATACCATAATTACAGCAAAGATGAGTAACTGATTGTTAGTCATCTCCAATTTCTATTCTGTTTCATCTTTAGAAGATAGGAACCTGCTCTGTTCAACTGGCTTATTTCAGGAGTGCTTGATCAGCAAAATTGCATAGCAAAATGCAAGTATAAACTATTGAGGGGATTGAAGAGAAAACTGATTTTAAGAAATGCTTTTGTTTTTGCTGGAGCCCATTTAGATTCAATTTGCACTCTGCTTTCTTCAGATTTTATGGAGCTTTTACTTTCATGACTACGAACAGCATCTCTGTCAAAATCCACATCATAGAATTAGGCCTGTGGAGGCACTTTATGACACATTCCCCTGGATATCTGTAAAAAGAGGAGAGTCTCCACAGTACAACTTCAGATCAGCTAGACAGCTTCCCACTATTAAAGCTGTCATGCCAGTATCCATAAAGGGATCCAGAGTTTCCCTCAACTCTGTCTGTGTGAAGACTTCCCTGATTGTTCCGTTGGATGTTCCTATTTAAATAGCCTCAGGATAAAAGATGCTTCCAGATGACACTATGGACTTCTATTCTATTATTCTACCTTTAAAGACATGAAAATACTCCTAGCTCTAGCCCATTCATAACGTCTTTTTGGAGGCAAACTGCTTGTAATTGAGAAGATGCAAGAAGATCTCTTGCAGTGAGATCAGCATTATGTAATTTCACTAGGTTTCTTACCTGGCCTGTAAAATATATGTATCATGTAACATAAAATATGGGATGTAGCAAAAAGTTTGTTATCATCAAGACTGGCAAATAGAATTGATTGTTCAGTGTGGTGTATCTTGGGCTCAATGTTGTTCATGAACATTTAATTGGACTGATAGTTTAGGCTTTGTTCTTTTGCAAATCCACAGCTTCAAACTAACAGGTAAGCAAGCCCAGAGTGTCCTCACTGGTGTCAATACACCCACGGAACTTATTTGTTTACTTTCTCTATTCTCTCATATAGTAGCTACTATGTAAAATTTGAAAGGTTGATACATTTAAATGGAAACTTTTTCTTGTGAGAACTGTCTAACCTAGTCCTCGGGAGGACTAGCAAAGCCAGGAAGGCTACTCAGCGTGAGCTTGAAGTTGATTATGACAGATATTGGCATTCTGTCAAAAAACATGTTTGAAGTGAAACATTTTAACTGCAGTAGACTGAAATCTGTCATTGTTACCTGAGCATGTGTAATAGTCTCTAGGCAGACTTTAGAGCAAAATGGTTTAGTTGCAGAAGGCTTGGTTTCTTGAAAGCCAAGTTTTTTACTGTAAAAAAAAATGGACAATCCAAGCAGTGGTGGAAAATGCAATCCAGCCTCTTTTGGATTCCTATATAGCAGTTTACATTTAAGCAACTGTTCTTGAATGGAACCCTATCTTGGTTCTCTTCTTTTTCATTCAGTCTGACTTGAATTAGCTCTTTGGCAGTCATAAGTAGAGATGGGTGGTGGTCACAACTGGGATGCCCTGGAAAAAGGACTTTTCTCTTTTGAGATAGACTAGCTGCAGGTACAATACTTACAGATCCATACTAGGGATTTGAGGGCTTGGATATGAGGGACATGAGAACCATGAGACACAGGGAATGTTTATGGTAACTGCGATGTTAACACCTGTAACAAACATGGGTGTAGAGCTCTGTTGGCGGGGCGTGCCTGAACTTCTCATGGAGGCTCCTGCAGCATACAACAAATGATGTATCTTGGCATCAAGGTGGCAGCGTCTCTCAGAGCATGTGGGTTTTTGCTCATTGCCTGAGCAGATGGGAATTTTGGTTGCATGTAATATGAATGGATTTGTTAGCCTGGGTCAATACATAATTGGTAGTATTTCAAGCAAGATCACTTGTTTAATAGACCAGACCTCTTCTCCAGATTGTACAACCAAAGAATGATGGTTTTCTATTAGTCGGAACAAATGTAAATATTTTGCGCATCTGTGTAAGACTTTTTTAGGGAAAAAAGAACCAGAAAACTTCAGATAAGAATTTCTTTCACTTTCTCCTACTAGTACAAAACCGTGATCTATTGCTATTTATATTTTATCTTGTTATTTGTAAAGCTAATATTTTTTCATTTTTCTATGCTTCCCAACAAATCACATGCAGCAGTTGTTAATCGTGAAGCAACTCAGAATGTTAATAATTAGAGCAGAGAGAAAGAGAAAGGTAAATTCAACGGTCCTATTGCCAGCTCAAAACAATGAATACTTTAAATATGTCTTGGGTCTAAATTTATTCAGAAATGATGAATTATAGGGAAAATACAAGAACAAAGAGAAGGACCTTAGGAATCTGCTATTCTGTAGAGGACATATGCATACATTGAGTGTGTCAGACTGCTCCTATGACCTCATGAGTTTTTTGTTTGCATTGCTGGTTTTTCATTTAACTATTGTAAAATGGGATGGTGCAGCTAATCAGAGGTGTTCAAAACCTATTTTACCTCAACAAAGAATAAGTTTCTAACCCCGTACCGTACACCAAAAAAATACCTGTCTTCCCTTAACATCAGCTTTCTGTAGCTTTCTCTTTTTCTTCTTTTTTCAATTCTAGCAAGTAGAGGGATTAATATATGGAATTCAGTGCCCATTCCAGTTATGTGATTCTTTCTATCATGTTTTACGTAAAATAAACACAGGTGTTCATCACACTGTGCACTGTTAACTCTGGGATTCCAATCCTGTTCTGTAACTGAGTAAGTTGTGGTGATCTGCTAAAGTTGAAAGTTTAGTCCTGTCTGTATCTAATTCTCATGAATGGTTTTAACAGAAAGATTCACAGAATGACACATCATTCAATCCAGTAAGTATTTTTAAGTATCACAGAATGGCCTGGGTTGGAAAGATTTTAAAGGTCATCTCATTTCAACGCTCTGCCCTGGGCAGGGACAACTTCCATTAGATCAGCTTTCTCAAAGCCCCATCCAACCTGGCCTTGAACATTCCCAGCTTTTCTGGGCAACCTGTTCCAGTGCCTCACCACCCTCACAGTCAAGAATTTCTTACTAACATCTAACCTAAACGTTTCAGTTTGAAGCCGTTCCCCCTTGTTCTCATTTAAAGAAATAAGGAAAATGTCCATTAGTTAGATAAGGTCTAGGACATTTTCTTGTTGTCATGATTGTTACATGAAGACTGTTGGGTTTTTTAGTTTTTAGAAAGTTGTTTTTCTGACTTGCTGGAAAGTATTCAGGAAAGACAAAAAGGCAAAACTTCTTCCACCCAGCATCGCGATGATGTTTTATGTAGCTGTAGGAATGACCTGTCTCTGAATCTGAGTGAATTGACAGGGAAAAATGAAAACTGTAGAAGAGGTGGGAAAGAGGAATGTGTTGAGCTGTGTTGGAGACTGGGAGTCTGTATCTATTTTAACAATCATCCACTGTTCTTCCTGAGGTATTCCTGTGCGAGTGTGGCCCTGCTATTTGAGAACAGAGTTACTATAAATCTGTGGTACATTTGCATTTCCCAAGATTCCCCTCCTCTACCCTTTCCCCCCCTCATCTAGAAATTCAGTACAGCTGTGACACAACAGCCTGGCAGCAGCACTTCCCATCCTGTACAACCACCATGTGTCTGCCCAGTCCTTTTGACACTACCAAGAAATCCAGGAGCTCAGCCCTGCATTTATGTGTCACCATATTCCAAACTAGGACCTAATCTCCTGCTCCCGCTGCCCTCTGGTATCTATTCCACTTTGCTAAAACACCACATCTGTTCACCCCAGCTCGGGTCTCTGATGTCACATTTCTTGCCCTCACCTTCTCACAGAATTTCAGCATTAACTTGCATCTCAGAAAGAGCAGTGAGAAGGAACACTTCCCATGGGATCCTGGGTCTGGGCCTTCAACATATCATGGGCAGCAGGATGACAGCTAGGGCCCTGCTGAGTTCAGAGCTTCATGTCAGTTCTTCTGGATCTATTCATCAGACATCCCTCCTGCTTCTATCTTTCCTGTTTCTTTTCTGGTGAGGGAATAAATGGAAATCAAGAGGCAAAAAGGAGGTCACAAACCAGGAATGCAACTAAATGAAGATGGGATTAAAGTAGTGGAGGTAAAAAGGAGAAACTAGAGTTCCTAATATTTCCTTCATACTATAGGGCAAGGCGTGGATCAGTCCTTGTGTTATCCTGACTGGTTTGTCTTCCTTTAAAATACAGCCCTTTCATAGAGATAAGCTTGCTTAATCAGAATGTTCTTTGATGAAAATATATCTAGCTAAAGTGCTAGTTCAGTGAGCATTTTCTTGACAGTGCCATTGTTTGAAAAAAAATCTGTTTTGGTCTGTATTACAAAATCGGTGGAATGCCCTGTGGAGCTTTTCCCTATTAGTATGCTAGGCAGTTGCTTATTTCTCATTCACTAATCCCTCAGCTGAACCCCTAGATTTACCATAGACAAATAGAAATATTCACAATACATGTAAATAAGCTTTTGGTCGTGAATAGGATTTGTTTGCTAGCTGTTGATCACTCTCTTTCTTTGCTCTTCTTTATGCTATTGTTTTCAAAATCAGTGTCATGTAAAGTTAGAAAATAAGTATTTTGAATGGATTCTTCACAATATGACACCATGTAAAGGCTGGATGTTGTCACAGGTAGATACTTAATCAGAGCTTAATCAACAAGCTGGAAGAATCAAAATTAGTTGATGATCAAAACAAAATATAAATGTATTCTCTAATTGATTAGAGTGGCTTGCGAGGTTCTGTAAATTAAAAGATTTTTGCCCAGCTGGAATGAAAATCAACCTTTCTTCCTATTTTCAAACCAGAAATAATATTTAATAGCATTTCAACAATCTCTTCTCCTGAGGAAAAGTAGGAAGAAGATAAAAGGAATAAAAATGGCTCATAGAAAATACCTAATAATATAAAGAGTACTACTTTGTATGTGTCAATTTAATCAGAACTGGGGTGGAGGCAGGACAATGGAGAAAGTCTTGCAATGGAACTTTTTTTTCCCATGTATTTTCTTGCCTCTCACAGAAAAATAATCTGTTAACATTTACTGTATACTTTTTAAAAGGGGAAACAATAGTGGGGAGGTGGGAAGAGCAGCTCTCTGTGTTCTCCTTCACCCTACATCTACCTTTCACTATGTCCCATGTGTAGGACTTGTCAGAGTAGGTCACTTAATCCCTTGAGAGAATGATAGAATGTCTCTGGCAGGTGTGCACTGTCTCAGGTGCAACTTTTCCAAACGAAAATATTTTGATTCTGGACCAAAATATTTGAGATTTCAACCTAAATTTGTTTATGTCTGTAAGTTTGTCCAGAAGAGGCAGGTTTTTTCAACAGACTGGTTTTAGGCCTACAAGGGCTCCAAGTAAGAAGTGTACAGCAGATATGTGTATCAGACTGTGATGCTGTGGGAACCTAACACTTTGGATCAACAGATCAGCACACCTTCTGCCTTTCTGTTCCACTTATGTTCATCTGTTTGTCAGCTCCTAGGGGAGAGAGGTGTTGATGTATAAAATCTGCACTGAGTGAATTGACAGTGACCTTAATATACGTAAAACAATCCTTTAATTATTTTTAAACTATTTTTAAGCAAGTTCTATTTCCCAGTTACTGCTGCCGCCATAGGAAGCATGAGAAGTTCCCCAGAAGGTTGGTGCCTCAAAATCATCTCAGCTCAGGCAGTTGAAAGGCCATTTCTGAATAATGAGATTAAAATAACACTGGCTGGTGTTGATCACAAAAACTTACAGATATCTCTGTTGGAGTGCAGTAAAGTTCCAGCCATCTGACTTTGTAGCCAGGTAAAAGTCACAGGGAAAGGACTCGTGGAATATTTTGTCCTTAGAGAATTAAAGAATAATGTTTTCTCTGGGAAAAGTATTTCTAGGCATGTTTATAAATGACTTATTTCCATACTTAATGGGATGAAGGGTATTGTTGGAGAGCTTCCCCCTTCCAATTATATTTGACATGGAATAATTATTTTTCTTTTAAGAACACATCCTGTAAAATGAAATGAATATGGAAAATATGGAAAAGCTGTCAAGCATGCATTTGTAATGGTATGGGATGAAAAGGTGGGAAGTGAAAAAGATGGCATATTGAGAGAGACGTATAATTTCTGAGTCCTGAAGTTTAATTTGGCTGCACATTGCACTCTTAACAATAATAGAAGAAAATGGGGAAGAAAATAAATCAGATAGAATTTGTCAAACCAAAGTTTGTGCATCTCAAAAATGAGAAGCAAAGACTTACAGCATGCATCCAGGGAAACTGGCTTTTCTAGAGGAGGGGCAGCTTTTCACTCTAATTCTTAGACTAATCCTCTGTTTTCCATATCTCAGTGGTGTATGATGACAGATACACCTGCATTTCAGCAGCCCAGTAAAAGGAGTGATTTTCAGAACTGTGTAATTTTTCAAGGTGCAGGCAAGTGAATTCTCTGTAGCATCAGCTTCTGGGTGTACTGCAGAACATGGAACATGGCAAAGTAAATCAGCTAGTCTGCTACTTGAAAAAAAATTGCCAGGATCATTGTTAGATAGAAAAACAAAAGATAGGATAAATCGTTTGCAAAAACATGACATGGAAAAGAAATAAGAATGGTCTATTAAACGAGAAGGAAAAAAATCTACTGATGTCACATCAGAATACCCAGCAACTTTGGAATATTATTATTCTTGTCAGTTTAGCTGCCTCCAATTAAGTATATACCATATGTGATAGTATAAAGATTCTTACAAATTTACTAGGCATAATTATTTTTTTGGGGAGAAAGACATAGTGTTAAGTATATTTTAGATTTTCTCTTTTCTCTTTGCATCCCACCCTCTTTGCTCTAAATGTTTTTCTTTGAAATGCCTAAATCTGGATTTCCTGGCAACATGGAAGTTTTATAAATTAACTGCCTCTGCCTAGCAACTGTAGCAACATTTCAGGGACAGTTAATGATTTACAGCAACTCGAAATGTAAGGGAGGGAAAACCTCACATGCCAGAGTGGCTCTTACACTATCCTTGAGAGAACTCATTTGCAGAGAAAGCTGTGCCACTGAGAATCTTTACTAGAGCTCAGATCATTCTTTCTGTTGACAGCTCAGTGTTCTAGCACAGAAAAAGGGCAACACTTGACACCCCTTTATTGAAGTTTCAGCTTTGAGGTCTGCTGCTACAATATTTGCATATCAGTCACACAAAGAGAGTGTTTTGGGGGTTTTTTTAAAATAAATTTATATGTAAAGTTGCATAGCCACCTTAACCAAGTATATTTAGCTTTATTAATTTCAAAACACTTTAGCAACCATCACGAGCTTACGGTTTTTCGAGTATGTGGAAGTTTGTCTCCTCAGTTGCAAAAGAGCAATGCATGAGGAGGTGCAAATGTATGAGCAAAGGGGACAAGGCAGTGACAGGAATGTAGGCTCTAATGATCTTGAGACTGCATGTCTGATATTTCTTTTCCCTCTTGACTTCGCCACTGCTAGTGGTGTGCTTTCTATCACCTACTGATTTTCTTCTAGGGCAGTGTCTGTTTGAGTCCCAGCCCTCAGAATGCCATGTAAAGAAACAGTTCACTCAAAGGCTATCTAAGAAGGTTTAGAGAGCAGCTGAATTAAGATAATTTGAAATTAAGAAGCTCTTATACAAATAGATCTAATCAACATGTCTCTCTTGAGCAGAGATTGGAATGCTGAACTATAGGAGTCAGAAACATTTACATTTTAATGACATTAAGTAGGACATGGGGCAAGACCCTTGAATTTATCTGTTACAGGCTTTGTCTTCAGAATGGGAGTGGCTTAAGGACGTGAGAAGTTGTTCATATTTACTGATTCCAGTGACTGTACCACAGAGCATCAGTCAGGGGCTAGAACACACCTGGGATAGAAGGTGAGCAAATGCAGAAAGCAAGAGCAAGGAACTCAAAACCCAAACTAATGATGTGACTTCAAACAGCAAGCTCTCAAAGTTAGCATAGAGCAGTTGTATAACAGCAGTCAAAGGATAATCAACAGGAAGACAATGCCCTTCTGTATGATTGTGTCAAGAGCTTTGGAAAGGTAAGCCATGGAATTCTCAGTAGGCAGAAGAAATCAAGAATTGTGATGAGTAAATTGGATAGGGTTGCGTGCAACATGACCTTACACAGACATATCCCACATACTTTGACTGTGGCTCTTTTACCACTGCTTTTTTACTAACACTAAATTCAGCCACAGATGTTTAATAACTGTGATTAGAAATTTTGTGCTAGGCAGAGAAAAAGGAAAAAAGGAGCTGTATCCACCTTGTCTTTCTCCTTTAGCTTTCATGCAGCATTCGTAGGGGAGTCTCTTGAAAAAGAATCAGAGTTCAGTGAAAATGCTTTGTAAAAAGGCCTTTGATGAATCCTGGAGCTACCCTGTTGCTTTACACCAGCTAAAAATACACGTATTTAAAGGAAAGTAATCACGATTGTGTTCTGATGGCATCTTCTTACAAAAAGGAGTCATATGGCTGTGTCCTGCCTAAGAAAATAGCTGCCCTCCCAAGCCTGCCAATAGGTAAATAATTTGTCTGTGTTGAGCAGCAGTTCTCTGAGACAGTGGGATTTTCTTGTAGTGCTGTGTTTCAGAAACACTGAGAATGAAGGGCAAGGGTTTCATGAGATTCCATTTGGTGGTTCTTGGAAAATAGTCAGTGTTTATGTGTTTAAGAGTCATTAAGCGAAACCAGTTGCAGAGTTACTGGCTGGTATTTCTGCCACAGTTCTTCTCATGGTATGAGTTAAAGTCCAGTAATGTTACTAGAACTGACAAACTGGAAGCCTATGTACAAAGTTGCAAAACGGTTTAGGAAATTAAGTATCCAGCTGTTTAAACCTGCAAACAATGTCTTGTTTTAAGTTTTATGGCTACCATTGAATTTGGTTCACAGCTGTTGCTGCTGAGATTTTCAGTAGTAATTTCTGCAGTCAAAGAGCTAGTGCCCTACCAGATCCCCCGTCCTGGCACACTTCAAGTGAGAAGAAATCAGCTAAAATGGAGCAGAGTGCAGGACAGGTCTTCTTCTCTGTGAGCAGTAATCTCTTAATGCTCTGGAATGCTCTTTTCAAATCCTCTAACCTACAAAATGAGGTTGCTGTTGTTATATTTCTTAGCTTGTCATCCTGAATGTCACTACCAGCTATATTGTTAAGTCTTTCAAGGGGAAAAAAACACACAAGCCTTGGGTTTTGAAACTGTTCCATGTGTATTTGGCAATAGCCAAATTTACTTCACAGCTACCTTGGAGCTAGACAATGTGTTTAAATAAATAAATAAATAGAGTCCATCTTTCTGAGAGGCTTTAGAGTATGAGCAGAGGCAAATATTAAAGTGCAGTAATAAAGGAGTAGAAGTAGACAAATTTGGGAAGCTTAAGAGATTAAAGAAGCCAGAGGCTTTTTTGTACTTGGAATTTTCTTTAGCATTATGAACTTTGTTGCATCATCATGGCATGCTGCAGATGCTAGAGAAATGAGAAACCTCAAGGCTCCTAGTTTGCATTGCCTCTTGTGATATCTCAAAGCTTCTGAAAATCATAATTCAAGTAGTTAGTGCACACCATTTTTCCTTATCTTGAGTAAAATGCACCCTTGTGCAAAAGGCATTTGCATCACTTCTGGATGCCAGATTTTCGCTGCTGTAGAGAGCAATGGCACTGAAGAACAGACTAGAAAGAGGTGGCCACTGCATGAGACGTGCTGGGTTTTGTGTAGTGGCACATTCCTTTCTGTCAAGGGTGGATTTTGTGGAATGGAACAGCTCTTGCAAACTGGGCTTGAGATGAGTCAAAATATCAAAGGAGGGGAGGCTGAGTAGGAGAGAGAGTGACTGATGTTAACCCTCATCTGTTTCTGTCTGAGCACTTAAGACTGGCTATAGTGCTCAGACTTCCCAATCCAGGGAGTCCTTTGTCAGTCTAATGGCCCTGCTGATGAGGCAGGGCCAGACACAGCTCCTTCCTCCTCTTACTTATTAGGAAAAATATGGCTGTGAGAGGAGCGGTGTAGAGGATGATTCTGTCCTAGTACTTATGCTGTGACATCTGGAAGAGAAAGGACAGATAGGGGACTGGCTGTATGAAGCTGTATGATGGATGGCTGCCTTCTTTAGGAAAATCTCGTTCTTTCATTGGAATTCTCTGCAGAATGTAAAAAACCTTGAGTAATTATACTGTTAAGAATGGTGTTTTCACATTCTTCATAAATTTTGTTCCATGTTGCAAAATACTTAGTGTTTACTTAAAGACCTCTGTATCACCTGCAGTCTAGTTACTAGTTTGGAATTTCAGCTTGGATTTTTTTAGGGAGTGTTTTTGCAAGGTTTGCAAGGGTGGCAATGAAAGTGTTAAAAAAATTATCTACAAAGGTTCCAAGTGGAATAAAATAGGAGAAGAAGAGTCAAATTTCCAGATCATTAGCTTTTGTGAAAATGAGAAAACTCATTACATTATATTTTTTGTGGACTTTTAATAACATATTTCAATAGATGTTTGAGAACTATACATGAATGCTACTATGTTTCTCCTTTCTCACATCATATCTGTAAAACCAGGTGGGTGTCTGAAGTGCAGTGAAACTTTTCACTGGTGTAAGAATTGCTTTGTGTATCGTGATGAGAAGAAGCACTAGAATGTGGTGGCCACTCTCCTTTAATCATTTGAAACCTCAGTTGCAATCTTGGCTTGACTTTCAAATGAAAATAACTAAAGCGTTTTCACTCATGCCCTTGATGAGAGCATCCATCACAACAGTCCATGTAATTGTGTGGCTCTTCCTCTGCTGAGGACTGCAGAACCCATAGCAGGGTTATTGATGGTTAAGGAAGAAATGTGTGTCTCATACTCAGTGCACAAAAACTTCCACAGCAGCAGGGCTGTTCAGTTTGGGAACAGGGCACTTTTTGAGCAGTGAGAAAAAATGAGACCATGGAGTCCCTGAAATGAGCTGCTGGAATCATTGTCACAGTTCCAGGTTCAGCTTGGCACCCACTGTGGCTGCACCTGCTGATGCCATTATGTTGACAGGTACAAATCACCAGTCATGAAGGAGAAAACCATGAAACAGGCAGCAACTGGTTCTGGCTGCAAAAAGTAATTACCAATCCCTGAGCCCGAGGCAACAGTACCTAAAAGGAAGCAGGTGGACCGCCAGGGACTCTTGTGTTTTCTCCCCACCCTCGAGTACAAGAGCCGCCAAACATGCAGGGACATTTTGCAAAGTGCTTGCTAAAGAGAGATTCCCAGGGATGTGGTAAAGCCATCGCTCTTTCTTCTTCTTTTACACACACCTTTCAAATATTCACTGCCCTTCACAGAGATTTTCCACTTGTATTTTGAAATTGAATGTATTTTGCGTCTTATATGAATATGCTGAGTATAAGCAGAGAAAGATGGAGTTTTTGTGTGGTCTTGAGCTTTACTTTGGCCATGTGTTTAATTAGGTGACTTCTGTGTGTGTGCTCTGTACAGGCTAATTAGAAGAGTCTGGCCTAGAGCCAGGCTATTTCTTCCTTAAAGATTTGGTTGCTCTACAGCATTGTTGGAACAAATTTGTCTTTCTGGTTCAGACTGGGAATGAATAAATACCACAGGTGGCAGAATACGAGCACAGAACATTACCTGCCTGGTTGATAAAGACAGACTGTAAGTCCTAAATGGATGACATTGGCACTTGTGGAAAGTCAGTTCTGTTCCTCACTGATTATCAGCGACATTTCAGCAAAATGGTCCAGCAAAGCTGCAATCACAGTAGTGCATAACAATTGCAATCACAGGCCTGTTTGGCCTCTCTAGAAGCAGATAAGCTATTTGTTATACAGCTGTTGCACAGTGGATAGGTTCTCAAATGCCCTGGCAGTGTCAGGTTTGTTAGTGTGTGCCTTGCTGAAAAACTGCCTAGGGATCAGGAGTAACATATAGACAGAAATGAATGGGATCTATTTTAGCTGAGCTTGGCACAACACAGAGGGGTATCCAAACAAATTCCAACATCTCAGAGGCAGAGAGTAAGCAAGTCTCAAAACTCAAGTCTTTGGAGCTATGTTTTCCTTCCCGTTGCTTTTTCTGGTTTCTGCTTTTACTCCCCATATGTATATCATATTTATTACCTCCCTTCTACTCACTTCACTGTAATACTTACTAAGAAATGTTAGGTTTTGTTGTCATAGATAGTGACTGTTGTCACATACACACCTCAGAACACTGTAAAATAATGGCTGAACTTGAGAAAACTCAGCGAAAAATGTATTGTTCCTTGAAAGGCTGGATTTCCACCAGCTGTGCAAAATGTAAAGTGACCAGAGCAGGAGCATAATGTCTTGTGTAACTATTCCTCTATTAGCAGGCATATTCTGCCCTTCTTTCATACCCTTGATCATGATTATAGCACTCCTTGTCACTATTTCTTGCAGTTGGTGATAGGTTTCTTTATGCTGACCATATGAATGCTAATCCTCATCCTAGAGCAGGGAACTGGTTTGCCGGAATACGTACACATACAAAGGCCAAACCTTGAGCTCAATTTATGCAGCTGAATGGAGCTCATCAATTGCAGAGAGCTGTAAGACCTGACCCCACAACAAGTCAATACATTGTGGCCTAGAGGTGCTGATGCTAAGCAGATGTTGGGCAAGGAAGGATTTGTGGGGATATTGTCAGTGTGAAGGTAACAAAGAGCTCTGCACTCATTTGAAAATTGTAAGAGAAATGCAGAGGAAGAAAGGAATTTGCGCAGATGTGTTCCTCAACCAGCCCCTGGACATGTATTTCAGGTACCCTCTTCCGCTCATGGGAACTGGAAGTGCTGCTGTTACCCACTCAGCAGATGCCACCCATCCCTTGCCTGTTGGCACTCTGGTCAGGTGCATTGGCTGTTGCCTCCTTCCTCTCCATTTCTCTCTGTCCTGTTTTAACTCCACTTCTCATACTTTGTGCTTGTTCTCATTTGCACTCTCAGCTGCTTTTTGGCCCTATTTCTTTTTACCCCATTAACCATGTTTCTCTTGAGGTGTTTAATGTAAATCGACAGGGCTGAGTCAAATACGGGTTTGGCACTTCCCTGGGCTGGGAGCAGAGCAGCCATCTGGGCTGCAAGCCCTGCTCTGAGGCTGCAGGGCTGCACGTGGCTTTGGTGAGAGATGCTGTTAGAGATGAGTGGGCAGAAGGCATCAGCTGCTGCTTTTAGTTACAGTCATGGGTGCAGATCGTGGAGGTCTAAAGTTGATTTCTTTGCTAATTTTTCTCTAAATTTTTACCTCACTGAATGGTGTTAGAGTCATCTCTCACAGACCTATCAGTTGCCCTGAGATAAACCTGTCCCAAACGTTGAGGGTCCTTCTCAGCCTCAAAGAAATCATGTATTGTAGTCAGGACGCCTAAGAAAGAGTGGGGATCAATGTCCTCTTTTCACCTGTCTGTGACTTGAGAAGGAACACGTGTGGTTGTGCAGCAGGGAGAGGCTGTTTGGCTCAGTGGATTCCCAGCCCTCCCCTGCGCACATCCCGGTGCTGGCTTCAAAGGCACAGAGCTGCAGGAATGTGCCCTCTCTTTGTGCAGTGAGTCAGCAGGGAGACAGGGCCGTGTAAAGGAGACAGGGTGTGACCAGGTGCAGCATTTCTGTCACTGCATGAGGTGGAGGTTGGGACAGCCATATAACTGTCACACGGGTACTTTCGATGTGGAGGGAATTCTCTTCCTCACAACGTGGCAAAATGTGGGGACAGTAAAAGACCAAGAGAGAAAGTATCTGCTCCTCAAGAGAAAGATAAATAAAATGCACGCAGACTGTCCTTGTGTCATCTTGGGGGAGTCTTGACACAGAGATGTCTTCTTTATGTTATTTACTACTCCAGGTCAAGGGTCTGGCACTCTTGGATGTAACTGTTAATTGACAGTGATTTCTCAAGTCA
This sequence comes from Atrichornis clamosus, assembly GCA_013400975.1. Classification (NCBI taxonomy): domain Eukaryota; kingdom Metazoa; phylum Chordata; class Aves; order Passeriformes; family Menuridae; genus Atrichornis; species Atrichornis clamosus. The sequence goes on along the minus strand of WBMZ01011941.1, from coordinate 105,859 downwards.
CTTTGTGATTCCAGAAGGACTAAGAAGGTGATCTGTTATATGCAGGGAAAAATACACAGTTCCTCAGCCTCACTATTCAGCATTTTTTGAGGGACAAAATGCCGTATGTTCCTGTTCCCAGGGAACTTCCAGACACAGCTTCTACAGCTCATTATATTTTTCACACTATCACAAATTAAGGTATTTTTCAATTACTGTTGCTTGGCTCTTTGATCAGCTTATCTTATGAAGGAAGCAGAAAGAATTTAAATCTCTGAATAGGTAAAATAGGCTGTATTTCATTTCGTGCTGTTGAACTAATAATGTCTGCAATGAGTTGGGGAGTTCAAATCTTCATTTTTAGCCCTAGAAGAGGGTGAAGGCAAGGATGTGTGGGATTAAAAAACAAGCCTCGGAGGATAAACTGCACAGTGAATTATGATTCATGCTGGAACGCAGATTGGAGCTTGTCTCACACAAGGAACCACCAGGAAGCAACAAGCAGTTAAGGCTGAACCTAGCGCATGCCTGCAATTTTAATGACAGGAGCCAATCCTCAATAGGCATGTTTGTTTGTTGTGGTGAGCCTGACGAGTTCATTTTGGGTGCTGCCACCCGAGGAGCATCATTCTCTTCCTCTCTGATTCAAGCATAAGCACGTAGGATGGTGATCTTGCACGAGGCTTAATGTTTGAGGCAATGTGTATCCTGTTTGGAGTAACATTAACAGAGCGTTTTGGCACATGCAGGCGCATTAACAGATTGCAAAACCACACTGAAGTCCAAGGAAAAGAAGCTGTTCTCTCAGATGGCTCTCCATCCGTTGGTGTAAGCCAGCCAGCTCTTCCCGCTTACATTTCATCCCAAGGTTTGTCTGGGGTTTTTTATCTACATCCTACTTACAGGCAAGGTGATGGAATGCTGCTGGGTATGGGGATGGTTCCAGATTCAGAACCAGCTGCTCTTTCATTTTAAGGACTTCATTACCAGTTCACAGCTGTACAGCTTAACCAGCGAAAGAGAAGCCAAGCAAAGCTTCTTCTCTCCTACTGGTTTCCTGTAGTTAAATTGTTCACATTACTCCTGCACCCCCATTTTATGAGACTAAGAGCAAATCATGGTCCAACACGTGGAAACTCTCATGTGCCTCTGTTCCCATGGTCAGTCCTGCAAAGCCCTGTCAGCCTTGCTGTGACCATAGTGGTTGCAAGTTCCAACAGTGCATAACCTGATTTGCTGCATGAGATGTGTGTGTCCCAGAACTGTGTTCTTGTGCTGGTCAGATTTTCCTCATTGTCTCTGATGCAAATCCATGGCAGATTGACTGCCATTAATGATCTAGGAGAGAAGGTTCTCTACATCCCTTTTCATTAATGGAGATGGTCCTGCTGTTTGTAAAAAAAATGCATTTTACTGGTTTGGGAAATTCTGTAGTTTAATGAGGCTAATGTTCTTCTTGAGGATGAGAGTTTTGCTAGTGGTGCTGTTTATTTTTATGATGTTTTATGCCCTTGAGGTTTCATAGGTTGGAATGAACTAGGCAAAGTAGAAACCCAAAAAGCAAATAGTGTTTAACATCTGTCAGGCATTCAGCTGACACAGTGAAAAGGGAATGTGGACTTATTGGTACTTTTTAAAAAAAGCCAGAGGTTTACAAATTGAAATAGCCCAAGTGAAAATCTCAAAATTAGATGAAAACTAGCTTCAGTGGTTCACCTTCATGGGTTTTGTGGGGGTTTTTTGTGATTCCTTCCTTCCTGCCCCAAACACTCTAGGGGCACTTAAGCTATCTAGTGATGACAGACAGCTAAAGATCTCTGTGTCTTTAGAATTGGCTACAAAATATGGAGCCCAAATCTGTCATCCTGTGTTGAGCTACGTCCAGGGGAGCCTCCATGCCGTGGTAAATGTGGGAGGGGAGCAGTGTGAGGTGTGTGGCAGATGGGCAAGGGGAAAGCCCAGTGCTCAGTGATTTATGGGGTTTTTTTTCCTTTGGTCCCTCTCACTACAAGCGCTGGGTTGTTCCTGGACAATGTGTGCCACAAGAGAGCAAGCAAGAGGCTAAAGCCTTCTTCATCCTTCCGGAAAGTGTCTGATGGCAGGATGACAGGCAAAACTTCCCTAAGTCTCCATGCAGACATTAGCATTAAGGATGGCCTGATTTAGTAATCTTTACCTTTCTCTTACAAGCAACTTTTTGTTATATTGGCTAGAATAACAAAATAGCAAAGGCCAGGAGCTATGCTCGTGAATGGTGACACAGACTGCAGGTGAAGGAGTTAGTCTCTGCCTGGCAGACAGCCACCCATGTGGCCTGTGCAAAGCCTAGAGACAGCTAAACAGCTGCTAATGGTGTAAAAAACAAAAAAAAAAAATTTAAAAAAAATCAGCCACTTGAACTGGCCTGAGAGAGGAATAATCCCAGACACCTTCTGCCCCTGAGCTCCTGCCTGGAGGTTCCTGTCTTCCTTCCACTCTCATTATCCCTTCAAAACGTGTGGGTTGAGGAGCAGCCGGAGCAGGTCTGGAAAGTGCCTCTCTTCAGCCAGGTGGGGAGCATCCCATCAGCCTGTGGCTGAGCACCCTCTTCACCACGTGGTTTCCACCAAAGGAGGGCTTCAGCAAGGAGCATTAAAGCATCCCCTGCCGCGTCTGTGCCTGCCCCGGGTGGGTCGGTGTTCACCGGGTGCGTTCTCAGGAGGGCACTGCAGTCCTGCAGCTGCTGCACGGGACAAGCCCGGTTCTGCCGGGATGCTCAGTACTGCAGGGCACTCTTCTGCAGTTCCCAGGCTTATATCCATGCACTGGCCACGAGATGTGCTTTGGACACAGCTCCACAAGCCTTGCTGACCAAGGCTGTCAGCTATTACTGTGGCAGATATCATAGCCGAAACAAACATGCGAAGTAGCATTATTTCAGAACAAGATTCGTGTCGAGCAATTTGACCACGGGGAGTGGTTTCTCCAGACAAAAATTTCCAGTAGCTGGGAGAACTTGGTTTTACTCAGTGATTTTTCTTTTCTCTGTCTTTGTATCAGAGCTGATTTTTTTTCCTACTGATTAAAAGAAAAAGCTTTGGAACCAACAGAAATGATTTACAGTTTAGTTCTTTAGAATAAGAAAATCAATCAAAATATTTTAAAAATAGAAGATAATTACTGGAGCCACTCATCAAGATTTAGGACTAACTGCAAGCTTGATTGAGGGCTCTAAAATTAGCTTTTATTTTATTTTTCATGTAAGCATGTGCAAAGCACATCACAGTAATTATCAAACAGAATTGTCACTGAAAAATGTCTTAACAGGATCTTTGTATTAGGTTAAACCAGAATGTCTTTTCCTGCTGTAAATCTCTTCAGCAAATGTTCTCTGTCTCAGAACATGCAGCTCCTTGTTTGAGACTATGTTTCCACTTCAGATATTTTGCGGGGCATTAGCTATGAATGTACTCGACTTCAGTAGGAATACTCTGATTTACACCAGATGATGAGTTGGTTCTACATTTATTCTTTGTTAGTCCATTTACATTTCTCTCTCCATGGAATTAAAGTCTGCTGAAAACTGATATCAGCAATTAGTAGACTTAGTGCTGTCCTCGACTGCCCCTTCTCAGTGTCTTCCTTGAATTTTCATTGCTTGGGAGCACGGGGTGGAGCCAACTGAGACATGGAACTCAAAATGCATTTGCCTGCCCTGAGTTTTTGTGCCACTTCTTTCTGTAGCTCTCAATCATTCCAAGGTTAGAAAACCACCAAAAAGTCTCTCTGTGGGCAGTGTGGTTTGCACCCCATTCCCATCCCAGAAAATCAAGGTTATTTAATGATATAAAGGACAAAGGAGCTGTGATTATAAGAAACTAGACCAAACATGCAATTTTACTTTTGATTGTAAAACATTCTGCATTTCTCCCAAATTGCAGTAAAAATTGAAGCCTTTAAGCATCCTGATGAATAAGAACAGGTGATTTCTAAGGTAAGTAAGTTTTGTGCACAACCCCTTATAGGCAATAAAGGGTACTCGAGAGACTTGATCCCTATTCCAGTTACTCCTAATGCTGGGCTGTAATGAAGTCACTTAGCTCTTAGCTGCTCTGTTGCAAAACTGAAAATACTTTAATAGATCATCTAAATACAGCAACTGGGCTTCTCTTCCAAATGCAGTTGGTCTCCTTCCTTCCCTCCCACAAAATAATGGTCCTTCTTTATTCAAATTACCTTATTTCATGCAGGGCAATGGTGTTATTATGAGAAGAAAGCAAAAGTTAATTGCTTAAAATAAAAGTAGAAGAGTATTTCCAGCATGCGAATGGATAGGGATTTGTGTAAGACCCAAATTGGCTCTCTCCAGCTGGCTTTAAATTAATATTAAATAATATATATATATATAATGTATAAACATTTCAGAATGAGTTAAACATTTTCTTCAAATTAAATCATTGCCAAATTTAAGCTAAAATTTCTATTACCTTCAAAGCAAGAAATGCTTTAAAATAGAAAAAAATTAAACCTCTCATCTTGGAGGCATCAAACCAAATGTCTTCATTTCAGAGTGGTGTGAGGTTTTTTTTCCAGCAGACTTTCTTCCAAAAACAATCTGATCAAACATTAGTAAAGCTGTTCAGGCAATCCGAATACTTAGACATATATTTTTCTTCAGGGGAAAAAAAAAAATCTGAAAATGTTTCCCCAGCTCTCCTAGTTGCAGCAGGCAGAACTTTGTTATCCTCCTATGACCTCCGAGTCCTGGATGGCTCTTTCACTTAGGTCTGAGCTTCTTCTAAATAGAAACTACCAAATCCAGGGCTGTTTCATGAACCATAAAGTACATTAGCCATCAAAGGGAATGGAAACTTTCCTCCATTTACTGAAGAATTAATAAGCAAAGTGCAATGATGGTAACAATTTAAGAGGCAGGAGCGCAGCCCTGGTTGCCTGGAAACAGGAGGATGCCTTTGGAAAGTCACACCAGGCTTGCTCAGGAGAGCAGGTCTAACACAAACTGATGCCCATTTTGTCCTTTTTAAAAATATAAGTTTTCTCATTGCTTTCTAACAAGACTTTAATGAGTTCCAAAACTCATTTAGTCTTTACCACATGTTTCAGTGTGAGGATATCTCAAGCAGTATCCAGGAATTAGAGATGGACCTGAATAAGGGTCCCACATCCAAGCTCTGAGGAAATGGTTCAGATTTCATAACTGCTCTTTTTCTTATACTGATGGTCACACTGCTCAGGAGTGTTCAAACCTGGGTCAACCTATAAACTAGAGCAAGCAGGTTTTGCCAAAAGCCACACACAAAGTTGGGCTCAGTTTAAAGCCTATCTTTAATCTTAACCAAGCTGATTTAAAGCAGTGTGCCTAAAATAAGTTATATGTCTGCAGGAAAACTAATATCAAATCCCGACCTGTTGTGGGAAAACCAAAAGTAATCATTGTATTAACATTGCCAATGCATTCAATTTTCAGGCATGCTTTCCGTGCAACTTCAGCAGCAAAACCATATAAATTATATCCCCTGTGGTAAAGAGACCTTCAGAATCCAGCATATATTATGTCTTATGACTATGGCAGTATAATTAAACCAAAGTTGTAAGGCACTGAGTTAGTAGAAAGTTCATAAGGGTTTATAAACATTCCAAACAGCCTGGGACTGTGTTGCTGGGCTGATCCAGCACCAGCTCCACTCAGACCAGTTACCAACTCCAGAGGTGCCAAGCTGACCTACACTGTTCTGCCAGCTCTCACCTGTGACCTTTTGTAGGCATGCTGAGCTCCGGGGACACAAACCACCCCCACAGGCAAAGGAAAGATGTCATTTCTTTGAAACAACCCTGCAGAGTAGTCCGAGTGACTCAGCTGGAGTCTGCTTCACAACAGAGCCCCACCTTTACGCCGTGAGGACCATACGAGAAGGAAATGCAGGTATCATAGGCCTTTGACTGTGCTGACTAACTTGATGAAAGCATCCAGAATTTTACCTAATTTTTAGGTAAAAATAACTTCAAATCCACCACTTTGTCTAAAATATGTCTGCCTTCAACCATTATTTGTGCCCACAGCAAGTGAGAGTGGGAAATGTCTTGCCCTCCGAGTTGCATTTTGCAGAATATTTAATATTCCCAGCTTCTGAGGGGCAAAAGTAAGTAGACACACTAAGAACAGACTTTGTCAAGAGTCCCCAGGCATGGGAGGAGTTATTTTGTTCAAAACTGAGTTAAAAAAGAAAAAAAAAATACTTCAGAGAGCAGAAGATAGATTCAGGATGGCAGCCTTATGCCTTACACACTCACTATTTGATTGCTTGAACCTTCCATTACCATAGTTTCCCTCTGTGTTAAGGTGGAAATAATGCATGTTTCCTAGGACTATTGTGACAGCTAGTGCTTTGCCAATTGCTTTGATGTCTTTGAAGGAAAAAATACCCTATCTGCTTAAATTTAGACTGACAGAACTCTGTGAATCAGGTGCGGGTGGCTTTGACCAGATTCCTGTAGAGCCCTTTATTGTGTGAGGTATGACGGTTTTATCAAATACAGCTTTCCTTTTTTCATAGCTTCCCAAACCATCATGATGTCCCCCATGATGTGACACTTTTGCTAAGAATTGTTTGTTCTTGCATAACTCCTGTGTGTGCTGAGAAATAGGAATATTTCATGAGAGTCTTTGTGCTTGGTAATTTTATCAGTTCTTATCAGGTTGCAGAGGAAGAAGTGGCACTAAATTGGATGTCTTACCTTGAAAAGCTTTCAAAAAGAAAACGTGACATGGTGAATAGATGCCTGAAGGGTAAGGGTTTTTTTCTTCTTGGGTTACAGGAACACAGACAGGTCAATATGACAGAGAGTTATGTTAGTATTCATGAGGCAACTCTCCCTTTGCCTTGAGAGCCTGCTGTAATGGCTTGAGAAACGTGCTCCACTGTGATGGCTAAACGGCAGAGTGTATCCAGCATCAGAGGCTGGGGGAGTGCTGACAGGTCCTGAATACCAATAAAGCAGGAGCTGATGATTGCTGCAATTTGCCAGTGGCTGTGAAGTGCCTGAGACAGACAGCAAAACCTTCCCTTTTACCTCTTTTGTGTGTGATTATCAGAGTTCATTGAGAATGAACTCATCGCAGCTCAGGCAACTAAAGAATTTTCTCATTTCGTTGGGTTGCATGGCACCAGGTCTTGTGGCAAACATAGGAACCCCTCATCGTGAGACCTGGGACCTTAAAATAGTTCTTCTCAAATAAATAAATTCAACTTTGTTATCAATCCAAAGGAAGAAGGAGGCAAGGGATAAATCTCTTGCGTATAGCTAGTTCTTAAAAATGGTCTATTTCTGTAAAAGCTGAATATTAAAATTGGGCAAACACCCAGCTGTGGTTAGATTAAATCCTTTACCTTATTTGAAGAAAATACTAGGTTAAATGTCTCCATTTCATTATTTTGTCTAGCACATTTCAGCACCATGGGCCAATACTTCAGCTGGCATAAGTCAGCATCATTAGGCATGTGAGTGTAACAGCAGCTGAGGCCCAAGAGCTCATGTGGATGGGTTGATTTCTGTTTAGCCTTACGTTCCTTGTTCCTTTTCCCTGTGTAGTTTTTGTTGTTGCTCCCAGTTTGTTTCCCTAAGTGAGATCTCTTCCTCAGCACCAAAGAAATAAGCATGAACATTCTGTTATGAACAGCCTGCTTACCATTTCTGTAGATCCCTGTGTTTGGGGCACTCCCAGCCAATTCTGTGCTGCCAGAACCTGGCACGTTATGGTTCACGTGCCATTGCTTACGCTTGCTGAGGCAGCATCCCCTCAGCGCTGGCAGCATTAATCTTAGCCTGCTTTATGCACCGGCTGTGCCCAAACCCAACCTTCCAGCCCACAGGAGGCAGGTCTTGCTGTTCCTAACTGGCATATCAGCAAAGAGAGGCCAAGAAGAGCCATCCAGCTTGCCTGATGCTGTTTGCAGCCTAAGCATGCATATATGCCCGACTTGATGAGCTCAATTCTCTGCTGTTTTGCTGATGAAATAACACCTAGTGACTGGCACAGCCAAAAAAGGAGGTAGATAATCCAAACAACAAGCAGGCACATACACACTAGGGTACATGTACAAATTATGGACTCAGCAACTACAGTTTTGTCTGATTTAGATGGAATATGTTTGGGGATTATGAGAGAATTCAATGGATTCAGGATTTTGTAATTTGTCTGATGTTGGGTGAGGCACAGAACACCTCCCTGGAGCAGAGCAGCCGGATCCTCTCCAAGCAGCTTTCCTTACCAAACAGGAGAACAGGAATTATATCCTAGCTGACATGAAGGATGGGGTGCCCTACTGCACCATAAGCGTTCCCCAGGCACTATCATTCCACTTAAATGTGTTATCATGGCACATATTTTGCAGGGAGAAGATTTAAGCCTTTTTGTTAATTATTATTATTAGGCTGTACAGAGAAAGCAGTGTGAAGAGCCCTTGTTGCTCCAAGCCTGGAGGTAATTACTGAAAGTAGACTTTATAAGGCGAAAAACACTCTGCCGCCAGCTCCTCTGCAGTGCCTTCATCCGTGTCACAGCTGGGCTGACACACAGAAAATGCCACAAGACAGCCAGGGGCTGCGCGTGTCTGTGACAAAGCCGACGCCAGGTCCGGTGTCACAGGGACACCTGCTGGAGCAAAGCCTCGCAACAGCTGGAGACGGAGCCCAGGGCTCTGCAGCACGGTTATGGCTTGAGATGAACTAAACTCTCATTTAAATGCAACTAAGCTCTCGTTATTTTCTTTCCTCGGCTAATTGTACTGCTCTGCGTCTTTGTTACATTTCCCAGGCATCAGCACATATGAGCAGATGATTAAAAATTCTCTTTGATTTACATGATAACACAGATGACTGACCTTGTGCTATACTATAGCACTTGTCAAAATGCAGCTTCTGTAAGAGAGTTTCTTGCTCCTGCTGTGCAGAGTCTCCTTTCTGTGCAGAGTCCTGTCTTAGCCCTTAGGGAGGTGTGGGGCTGCACTGTCCCTCCTGACCAGAATGTCATCTGGAGCTGACACTGCTGCAAAACCTTGAGAAAAGAGGCTGTGTTTTCTCTGCCCCATAAGCAGAGCAGCATATTACTCCTTGCACACTGTTATGTCTAAGGACAGTCAGATAACACTGCTACAGACAACATCCCATACACCTCTTTCCCTGGTCCTCAGGGGCAACAAGTACCCTTAGGAGCAAATGGAAGGATCAGACTTTATCTCAGGATCAACTCTGACGGCAAGCTCAGTGCCTGTCATGCAGAGCAGGGGGCACTCCTTTGTGTGGTGGGTATTTCTATCCCTGTGCTTTGGAGCTGGAGAGATAATAGCTGTTAGTACTGGCTTTAAGAGATTTACTGCTTAAGCATTTAGGAATAGTAAGTCAATCACTTTAAATCACATCTCTAACAAGGAAGTTTCATTCTGAATTCCAAAGTGTTGCAGTAATACCCTTAGGAGCAGTATCATGGGGGACTGCTAAGGGCATAAAGTACAGTTCTTTTTTCTTTTTTTTTTGCTCACTAAGCAAGCACCTTTGATTCACTCTCCTGCGGCTGTGGTAGTATTTTGGTAATTGTGCAACTGAAGATACCTAGTCATCCCTTTTCCCTGCCTCTTGTGAGCTGTAGGGCAAACCAGGAAAGTTGTCATGTTTTCAGTTCCTTCCATACAGGTCAGTTTGCTGATCATCAGACAATTCACATATCCAAGTCATTTCTGATTAATCAAAGAGTAGTGATCTGTAAGATATTTGAATTTGAGATCCCTTTCTACAGGGCTGCTCTCCAGCCACTCTTCTCCTGGTTTATACTTGTGCCTGGTGTTGGTTGCTCCATCCTAGGTGCAGAATCTGGCATTTTGGCTTGTTCAGTTTAATCCCCTTAGGCATTGCTCAATGCCCCAATCTATTCACATTTCTCTGCAAGGCATCTTGAAACTAACTATTAATGCAACATTTTCAAAAACAAGCATGAAATTCTGCAAAATACTAATATCTAATACTGTGATGCAGGAGTCAAAAACGTGGGATTGTGGTGATGTGAGTTCCTCAAGGAGAACAGCATTGTCTAGGTCAGGTTTCACTCACTCAATAACGTCGATGTGCCTAGGAAAAAACAAAGTCATTTGCTGTTTTTTGCTAAAGAGGGATTTGGTAAAACTCAGCTTCTGCTCTTCCATTCCTGTATACCTACAAGGCTGATAGCTGATAATCACAGCCATCATTCTGTGACAAGAAATGAGTGTAGATACATGCCTATTAATGCACACGTATGAAATGGGTAAAATCTAGCATGTGTTAGCTATTGTGAGGTCTCTCTTCTCTTCCTGTAGTACATAATCTTCATTCATACTGTAGATCAGGGATAGAGAGGCCCTTTATACCACTGAGTTCTGCAAACACAGCTCCTCAGTGCTCAGATGATGGCTATCAATCATTATAACTTAGATTAGCTCTCAAGTCCATGCAAAGACAAATCTCTCCAGTCTTCTTTCTTGTCACCACTATTGATGAGCATCAGTCAGAAGTTTCACTTCCTTTGATAATGTCATTTTATATGTTTGTTTCAAGCTTTTACGATGCAGAATCTCTCATGGAAAATGACAGGTGATACAGTTCTGTAGAACAGATGCTGAACTGGAATTCTGGAAACAAATGTTTTGTACAACACTTTCTCAGTACTCTCAGAATTACTCTAGGCAAAACTGGAGCCTGTGATGTACTAATATTTAGTTGTGAATTAATATATCTACTCTACTATTTATGTATTCAGTACAGGAAGCTGTCTGCCTTTAGTGCTGCTGCTAAATACAGCAGCGTGTTCAGCAGCTGCAGAACCCAAAGTCCTATTTACAGGCAGGTAACCAAGCAGACAAGCTCGGTGCCATAGCTAGCTGACCAGGCATCACCTCAGATCTGTAACTGCCAAAATTGCAGTGTTTTTGCAACTAAGCAGCTTTGGGCAGTATAGAGACTGCAGAGCTCCTGACTGACATCAATTCACTGGCTTGTGTCTCTCCAGATGCAGCAGCAGCATGAGCAGTATATGAGCTGTGTGAGCACTGAATCCAGGGCTGTTTCTACTGGTGCTCATAACAGGGACCTCTGGCACAAGTAATTTCACCTCCCTATTGCTCATTTGGAGCACTAGTGCACACTCACACATTTCATGCAGTGTTTGGACTGGATTTCTCTTGCAGAACTTCCATTTCCAGTACACTGTGTGTATATACTGTGTATACACTGTGTGTATATATATACAGCTACACAGCAAAGTTTTCCTTATGTATTTGGAGGCTGCTGAGCCTATGTCTGCAGTAATTTTCCACAGGCTGCGCTTTAAACCCACATCTGGAACGGCTGCATATCTTGAGAAGTGCTTGCTGTACCCTGATTTACCCTTACCCTTCTGCTGTTGTGGACTCAGTTGGGTAGCAAATGGCTCTGGGCTCTGTAGTGTCAGGTCTGAGTCAAGCAGAAAGCCCTCTCCAATGTGAGGACAAGTTGTTTTTCTCTGTAAGGTGTATTATCTCTCAGATAATTTTTTCTGCCATGTTTCCAGACTCACATGTGAAAATCAGCTCTCATAATACTACGGTGTCACGGTTCTGCATGTTTTCAATAGTCCCTTTCCAAACTGGCAACATTTATTGTGTTGGTCTATAGCACTTGCATCAAATACAAATAAACATTATTCCAAGAGTACAATATCATTATCATCAGCTTGGGAAAGTGTGTGTAGTATGCACTTGCCTTTGGCTCTGCTTCAGTTCACTCTTTCCTCAGGAAGGACCCTTGCAGTAATTGTGACCACACGGTATCCATACATGCTTGCTCAAGGAATGGGAAGGTTACAGTCTCATTCACATTTTTCAGGAGTGCAGTGGATTTACTAGGGACTGTGGCAAAGTCCAGACTTTGAGAAATTTACTTCAGCAAGTAAAGCAACAGAAGTAAGCTAGGCCTACCTGTGCTTGGTGGTCGTGTATACAAATGCTCATGGAGAAATTAGCCCGTAAGGAAGGCAGGGTCACTGATGGCTTGGGGTTTTTTATCTCAGAAGAGCTGAGTGGAGAAAATGCTACAATACACCAATCTGTTGGTAGGAAATTTTACTGCTAGTACAGAGATGCTGTTACTAAGAGAGAACTTTCAACTTTGTGTGTGTTGGCTCATGGTGGCTTTGGGCAGAGAAGAGCATGGCTGAGAGCAGCAGCAGCTCAGTGTCACCCTTCTCCCAGCAGCAGGAAGTAAAATCCATTTCTGTGGGACGAGCTAGCTCTCACTTGCTGAGGGAGGTCAGCCCTGCCAAGATCGAGCCCCCGAGCCCTCCATCTGCAGAGAAGTGCTTTTACTGATGATACTAAAAACATGTCCAGATGCTCCTCCTGTTTTGCATTTTCAGGCTGCTGCCAAACCAACCGGGAAGCCATATTGTACAGATGAGGCAAGTCATCTCCTGTATAAATTTGTGTGCAATTCAGAGCCCATGCCTTTATTTTCCAGAAAACTTTCTTCTAAAGGTCAAACCAGAAATTTGGGAAGGTATTTTTTCTCTCTCAGGGACAAAATGCAGCCTCATCTCAGTTACGGTACCCAGTTGCTTACACAGAGTGTTAAACTGGATCCTATCGGAGAAGAAGTGTTCAGCAGGAGAGAGTTTAAAAGTAATTAGTAGCAGGGGAAGTTAAAAAGGTAGCTTTAGTGCAAGTCGAAAGTAGTGCATAATAATGATTAACTGGAGAGATAATATGTAAGTGGAGAAAAGAACAGTTAATTTATCAGGATAAACAATAAGATAGTTAAAATTAAGGGGAATAGAGGAAGAGATAATTAAAATCCAGTATTGTTAAATACAAAACCACACTTTGCAGTAGCTAGATATTTATTTTTTAATAGAGCCCAACTGAGCAATTGAGGGAGTGCAAGGTATTGGCAGAGAGCTCCTAAAAGAACAGTGAAGCATCCATGTAAAGGTATCCTTTAGGAGGCATTTAATCTGGGTATAAACAAAATTGTTTTTCTTCTATTTTGCCATCAGCATAGAAAATTGCAGTATGCCCCCATTTGTCTGCATCTTTGTAACCTCTAACAGGATGCAAATGGAGAATAAGAATGTGATGCTGGTGTAAGTCAGAAGTAAGGAATTTTTAGTGCATTCAGTCTTGTGTGAAACTCATACCAGTGTACCCTATGAGTGATACATAAAAGATACATAAAATGCAGTGTAGAAAAGCAATGAACGCTACTGTGTTGCAAGAAGGCAAGCAAAGCAGCTGGGAAATAAAAGCAGAGTGAAATACGGGACCAACTCCTCTGTCTTGCATCAGAGTTTTGCTTTATTGTTCGTTCATTTGGATTTTGGGGGTTTTTTTTGTTATTTTGTTTGGTTTTTAGCATTTTATTATTAAATAGAACAGGATTGTAATAACATAAGTGTGGAACAAAATTTTGGTGATGGATAAGCAAGCAAATTTGGGATTTTTTTATAGACATACCCTTTCTACCCTGATTCTTAGCAAAAGTCCGTTTGTGAGTCTAAATATTATTGGGACATGAGTTTGGAGCCATATAAAAACTCCAGAGGTGCAATATATATTCATACAATTACCTAGGGACCAATATAATTCCCATGATTTATAGATGTCTGAGTATATTTTAAATGATTGTGTGTTTACAATTTTGGCATGTCTATGTACTGCATGTAACTTTTAAAGACTGCTTTATTTCCAAACAGTAATGAATCACCAATAATTAGGGCAACTAGGAAAATACATTAAGACTTGTAGTTTTAGCTGCTATGGGAAACCTATCCTATATCACTGCTTATAACTTGCAGGATGTGGGAAGAAATATTTGGAGGTGAGGAGGAATCTGTGCTAACTCACTTTGCCTGGCAAAGGGCCACTCTTTTGTCAGATGTAGACTCGTATGTCTCCCTTAGATTGAAGGCTGTTAAGCTGTTATCTCCCTTGAGGGAAATACACTGTGATCAATGCAGTAGTGAGGATAAGAGAAGAGCAGAGATCGCCACAGAAATGCATCTGCAGCAGAGAAGAGGCTTGACTTGTAAAGCTTGAGCTCAGACTCTTCCCTGAACACGGGGTGCTTTGGAGGGGAAAGCGCTCCCAGGGCTGGGAATTCCTCGGCATGTGCCAGGAGCTACCGCAGCGCTGAGCCTGCACTCGCACCCACATCATGGCCTCAGAAAGATGACTTGAGTGAAGTTATGGTTTATCCAGGATTACTCTGCCAGCCAATGGCACAATGAAGAATGGTAGTTTTATTTTCTGCTCTACCTTTGATTTTGTGCCGTGGTGACAGGCAGTGGGATTTCAGATATTCATTGTAGTCTTAGAGATGCCATTCTTCTGTCTCTTCTGAAAATGTGTGTTTGGGGCTTCAGATTTGCCAAAAAGATTTGGATATTGCCAATTGCAAGAGATTGAGCTGAGTGAGGAAGTTGAATGAAGAGGACCCACAACCCTCACAGGAAACTTCCAGCAAATGCAAATACCTAATTTTCTGTAGGGTGTTATTTAAATGATCAAGAATTTTAGAAGAGGGAAATATGATCCACAAATGGGGCCACAGCTCCTGGGAGTCTGAGAGGTGTGTCTGTCATGGCAATGTTCATGACTAGTTAGAGAAGGAGAGAGAAGATAATTTAGAACAAAAAGAACTCCCCAGTGTCTGTTTCTTTGTTTAAGTACCACCAGCCACACAACCACTTTGTAAAGTCAAAAGACATAAAAAAATGTGTCCCTCCTAAGAGTGTTTCCAGTCTCTTTGATCTAGCAGCCTGCCCTAGTAATGTTTCCAAGGCAGAACTTCAGTGGGGAACTGAAAACTATCCAGAACTTGGTTTTTATACATTTCTAACATTTAGCATTCACTAAGATCTATCATAGGGCATATGCTACCATAATTTCTTTTAATGCTGTGGATCCCACTGAAAAGAAAATAATTTTTCCCTGGGTGACAAATTCTTTTCAAATCCTGTTTCACTGAAGCAGGAGTTGCCGTAATGGGACTGAAGCTGATTAAGATCTATAGCAGGTGACAGTTTTGAGAAGGAATAGTGTTTTCATAATTTAAAAATAATAATGGAGGGATTTCTGCTTTAGATATGTGTCAGCAGCAAGGTAAAAGACATCTTCAAAAGTGCTTCTTCTGTAGATAAAATGTATTGTAAGGAAACGTGTGGCAAGAGAAAGTGAAAGATGGGCACTGAAACACCATTTACATTCACATATCACCTTTCATTCTGAAAAAGGAACAGCTGATTAGAGATTGCTCTGGATAGAGAAATCCCTTCACCCACCCCAGAAATGCAGTCACCTCGGAGAGGGATGGATGTAGCAGGTGTTTAACAGCGTATGGCACAATAGTGTGAACAAAACCATTCTGCCAGGTGAAACACACTGGGGAGTTATATGCAGGCAAGGGTGCTGTGTGCAGGCTAAAACTAAGCCTGCGGTTTGAATTAAGGAAAAATTGGATACAGGTTGTGCTCACCTTTTTCAGCCTTTGACTAAACATGGTAATGCTTAAATGCAGAACTTGGATCATTGATTTTCTTTTCTTTTTTCACTCACATCCACTTCTTTCTGTGCAGCACATAGAGTTTCCCTTCACAAAAGAGAAGCTGCCAAGCTCTAACAATGAGAGCACAACTGAACGAGATCCTAAAAGTGGAGCTGTGGAGTTCAAGAAGTGATCAGGGACCATGTCACTGGAAAAGTGATTCTCTTGCTACTCTGTTTCCTTTAACTTCTTTTTTCCCCTCTTTCACATCCCATTATATCTCGTTCTTAATGGGTTCTTACCCAATTTCATGCAGAGATGGTACAGATTCTTTTTATGGTGTTGAGTAACCTAAATGGGATGTCTGGGTATCTTCTGCATGTAGGATACTCCCAGACAGGTGGGATATCCTGAAAAATATCTGGTCCCTGGTCAACAGAAACATCACAATAGATGTTTCAAGCATTCATTGTGCTGGGTTGCCTATGCCAAAATTTCGCAAACCATGGTCTGTATTTTGGGCCATCAATATGTAGTTTTGCTGCTTCTTCAGTAGAAATAAGGCAGAAGATATTTGGAGCAGGATGTGGATTTCAGTTTGAAGTAACAGATGTCTCTTATAATAAAAGGCATTTAAGATGTTTTAGAATTATTTATGTACATGATACTGCTTGGTATATTCCAAGCAACTCCTTAAAAGTCCTGAAATTCTAAAATGCCTGGCGAATTGCAAAGACAATTTTATGCTCAGGTGGCCTCTGGCCGCCTGGGACTATCAAGGGCTGACCTGTCAAGTCAGAGCTGCAGTCTTTGTTCCCAGCCCTGAGGACTGCAGGACCCTGACACAGTAACTTGCTGCTCCTACTTTTTATTCAGAGAGGAGATCTTACCATTATTCCACATATTGGAACACTGAAAAACGGATAACAACCTATATCTCTGAGGAGGTCTGTTCTGAAAAGGATTGTACTCTAACAGCAATGATGTGGCTAAACCTGACAATTTTTTCTTTTTGTGTAATCAATTTCCATATGTCCTAAATTAGTTGCCATTTTGAGTAATGGAAAACTAATTTGCACTGATGTCCAAACTTTGTGGATCTTCTTGTGTGCACACACTGAAATTCTTAGCAAACACCCATGTTGGAAATGACTTTTAAAAAGTCATATAGGGAATCAATGGTACATTCAGGAACAGACTGAAACCCTGACTTATTTGTTACTTTCCTGGTGTGCTCTTAGCTGATGGGTACGTGCAACCTCAATTAACTCATTCCCTATCCTAACTGTTGTGTGCTTTCTTCAGGGAGCTGCATATTTAGTCTTTCTTAACTCTGCTTTAGTACATATCAAATGTAATCAAATTCAAGCTATTATCCATCAGGAAAGAATGAAATGAAAATTACAGCTAGGACTCAATTTACAGTAATTTGTGATGTCACCTGCTGTGATTACTATCTTCCAATATGTGGCCCTTGCTCCAAGAAATTGAAATCTTTTTTTATTTTAGCATTTTAGCTCTAGTAGGAATGAATACATCACCTGGAGGTAAGGAGTCTTCAAATAGTCCAAGAATATTTATATTTTTGAAATCCAGTTCTGTAAAGGTAGAATGCATGCCATAAATAGATAAAAGAAGCATTAGAGCTTCTTCCCAAAGTTCTTACCCTTCTTTAACTGCAGATGGATCTTTCCTTGCTTTGGCATAACTATAACAAATGTCCCACAACATGTCTGTTCATTCACTTTATTCACATCACTATCCGCTCTGAAAGTTATCTGTGGGAAGGGAGAGAGAGGAGGGAAAGGAGTCACAGCTCTCTTCAGCAGTAGACACAGATTGGTCGTGGTGTGGCTGTCACCATCACAAGTGACTGATCTGGAGCTAATAAAAGGGCAAAATTCCTTCCTCCTCCTTCCCAGGAATTCTGGGCCCAATCATAATGGTAAAACATCCACTCTACAAAGGAAAGCTTTTTTATTTTTCGTACCAGACTGTGCCAAAATGTGGTTGGAAGCCTAATGCCTTCCCCAGTGGTAATGCGTGGGAGATACTTCTGTGCTTTCAGTGATGAACTGATGTAATGAAACTCATGCCATGCAGTAGCTCTGACCTGTATTGGGGGTGATAGCTAAGCTGCTCTCATTTTTTTGAATGTTACCTGGTATTTGCTGTTCAGTTAATGGTTGTGAATGTCCATGACTATTATAGAAATGCCCTTATTTTTAATTCCTCCCTTATAAAACTACAGAAATTCTGTCAGGCTGTATTTCTCATCTGTTCATATAAGTGGGTTTGGGTTTTTTTTGTTTTCTCCACAGCAGTGCTGCAGCATCTCACAGACTAAAATGAATTTTTACCCCACCAACACCAAGAAGGCAGTTTTGGATTTAATTCAAAATATGAAATATGAGTTTCTGGGAACAGAATGCAGATAGTAGTTTGAATGCTTTCTTGAGTCTCTCCAGCTCAAATAACCTTTAAAAGCCCATTTGACAAGGAGGTAAATTACCAAATCTGTGCTAATCTAAACCCAACATTTGTTATTGCAAGTTATTACAACTTACATTATTTTCATTCTTTAAAAGTATACTCTACAATTTATTCTGCTCTTCCTCATTAATCCAATTAATGCTTTTCCAGTACTTCTAAATCAAACTTCTATTTGTCCAAAATTTCCATTGATGAATAGAAGAGTGAGATCAGGAAAGTGACAGTGAAAAACAGAGGATACATCTTAATATTGATGGCAATTGGGTTTTTATTTTTGTTTTTATGGTTTTTTATTATCCTGTGACACATTAGATCGCTATAAACTTGCATGTGTCCTTGCTGTATTAAGAGAGATTCATTACTTATATGTCGGGTGTTTGGCAACCCTAAAAGCAGCTGAATCCACTTCAGGTTACTTGTTTTATTAAAAGAAGTGCTAAAGCTAATGTGAGGAGAGGTTCTTTTTTTTACTGGTGAGAAGCATCAAGCAACAACAGTTGGTTTATCACTCCCATTGTAAGAGTGATAAATCAACTGTTTATCCTTTACAAGCACCATTTAACTGTAAATTATACCTTTTTTCCTGTGCTATACTTTCAAACATGATGGTAAATGTTTAAGGATTATTCAAATGGACGGTGTGATAGAAACTTTCATTGCAGGTTGCAAAGCCATGTGGTCAAAACGGCCAGAACACTTCTAGAACAGTCTCATCAAGTGCTGAGCATACCCGTCTGGCATGTGGGAGAGTCCTCACCGAGTCACGGGTGGTGACACCTGCAGCATGTGTTGTTTAGTGTTGGTTTACAATGGTAGGAGTCCTAAAAGTTGCCTGTTGATAAGCCTTTTCTTTGTAAGAAAAAAAACCAAACCATAAGCTCTTGTTAGATTTTTTTTTTTAACTGAGGAATATCTGTGTGGTTTTGAAGGTTCTCTACTGGTCATGTGGCAGTTCTTCTTTCCTAAACCTCTATGAAAACACTGATAGTTTTCTGGAAATCTTTGCTATGTGTTAATATTTAACACATTTCAGTAGCTGCCTCAGTGCCTGTGCACAGGAGATGTCAATGGGGGCCAGAGATACAGAATTCTTGCAAAATGAGTGTTATCAAAAATGATACACTCATGCTGCAGAGGAAGGAAAAACGTCAATTATTTTATCAGGCGAGAAGTTATTTTCTTTTTCCCAGATTAGCAATCTGTCATTTCCATAAGATGCAGCAGTCAGACCACGTGTCTGTGGTTCTGTAATCTTGGAATATCAGTCTGCCCTAAGGCAACTCCTGGGTGGAGGACTCACCATGGGCAGGATCCACCAGGAAACCTTGGCCTATGATCACTGCACATTTGTATCCTGTAATCAACTCCTCAGCAGGGCGTTACAGACGTTTGCTTTCGTGATGCACTTCCTTTCTCAGGCCGTACACCATTTCTCAGTCGTGTGACTTTGTCTCCAAGGCAGCTAAAACTGGAGATTTACACAGTGATTCTGAAGAGAGGAGTAAATCAAACAGGGAGAAGAAAAACTCAGGATTTCTCTGGCAGCTTGATAAAATGCCTGTTAAGACTAAAACTAAACTTAAAATACCTCATTGCCTGTCTTGTTTCACACTGGTAACGTATAACCACTATAACCTCTTTCTCCATTTCACTTAGCTTAGGTTTTCCTGGCAATTCCCTCATTTCTTTTTGACCAAAATGTTTTTCCTGCTTGTTTTGTATCACAGAAGCACTGCTTCCATGTAGGCAGTAAAATAAATAGCAATATTTGCATCTCACAGCATGAAATTCTTCTTGAAACAGTATTTTCACAGTTAAATTTCACTTTAGTTAACTCTGCAAATATATTAGGGCTTCAAAATCAGTTGTCCATCTTAACAATATTTTATAGAGAGTCTGAGGGATCCTGGTAGAGTTCAAGATGGAATTGGCCTCATTCTTTTATCTGAGCAATTAATAATTCATTTGGTGGTACTCACTGTGTGTTCCTTCTGACCTCAAGATAGAAGTCAACATTTCTTTAGGGCTTCAGGCTGGCTTTCAAAATGCCTGCTCCAATGATAAAGGATCGATACAGAATCACACAGGGTTTCTTTCTCACCAAGCAGGATACGAGAGGAGCAATGCCCCCACAAGTCAGTTCTGGATCAAATTGGGAGCCAGCCGCCCAGAGGATGAAGAGTGGGCTTGTGCAGAGCATTTGGAGCACGAGGCAAAACTGCTGAACCACAGCCTCCCCCGAAGGCAAAGTTAGCTGGTTTTGGCACAGAATATTTCTAGTCTGTTGCTTTGGATCTGCATTTTTGTAGCACGTCTTTGATCTGTTTTCTGAGGGAAAAATAATGCAATACGTAAGGTTGGTAGGGATCCCGTCTATCTTTCCAACCTATATGAGAGATCATGATTTTTTTTCTGTTTACTTTTTCAAAGAAAAATATTTCAAAACAGCGACTCTGATTTAAAGAGTGGGAAGCTTAATATTAAACGTGTAAGAAGCATCATTCCCTGTACCCAAGTTAAGAGGAATGTGTTGGTTCATCCAGCAGAGAGGTGTAGGAGCCCTTGGGAAGTGTGGAGATCCTGCAGCAAGTTCCTTGCTGCCACCACCAGGGGCCAAGCCTGGGACATCAGACAGTGTGGTGGGCTGGGTGAGCCCTCAGGGACTTCAGGCAGCCTGCATTGACTTAGATTTTATGGCATATGTTTTGTGATACGGCTTGGCACAGATAAGCCCAAGGGCTGCTGAAGTGTAAAGCTGGCTGTAAGCTTTGAGCTGCAGCTCAGGACGTGCCTGCTTTGGGATCTTCCAGGATCTGTACATTTGTGATATTTAAGAGTTGGACTCGCTGATCCTTGTGGGTCCCTTCCAGCTCAGAGTATTCAGTGATGCTGTCGGGCACAGCAGTAATGCTCAGTGAGACACAGCCCCGGTTTTGATGATACCTCCCCTCTGAAAACATTGGTCTCGAACTATTTGCCAAAGCATCCAGCTTGGTGGAAGTCTGCCAGGCAGGAAGGAGGGAGGGAAACACTGAAATCCCAAACCTGTCAGCATGTAGTTAAGGTCCAGGGAGAGTACTTTAAAATCCAAGGTGAAAAAACATTGCAGTGCTGTATTACATGACTAATAAAGCAGACAAACATCGCCAAACACCCACAACACGTTTATAGGCTTTATTTTAAGTTTTGTAAAGTGGATTAGGGACATTTTTATTCAATAAGGAGATAAAACCCCTTTTTCTGGAACTCAAGCTTTTATTTAAAAAGTCTGAGCTTTATAGGTGGTGAAAGAACCATAAACAGAGCAATGAAATGGTCAGAGAAAAAAGGAGCCAGTTGTGTAAACTGCTTTAAACAGAGCAAGGGCATTTCTTTTTCTTAAATCCCTATTTAATGAATTAATGCACTATTAAAAAAAAGACAGATGATATACATGGATGGGAAAAAAACCTGGGCCTATGAGCTGTCTCTTGTCTTTCTCTCGTGCTTGCTGCAGTTTGTCTCCCAGCAGTATTTAGAGGCACTGAGACTGAGGCCTCTGTGAGCACTGTAAAGATGCGCTCCTAACCTGGAAAAGCATCACTTGGATGAAAAACTTGATGGAAAGTTCAAAGTGGGGGTGGGAAAAAGGGAAATAGAGTGTCGTGTTTGAAAATGGGTGTGATGGTTACAGGCAAGACTAATGTGAATTTGTAGAGCTTGAAGCAGCCTCTTTTGTTGTGACGGCTAGTATGGAGAGGGATACTGGGAATAACCTAGTTGCCTTATTATTTAGTCCCTTTCCATGTCATGTTTTCTCTCTTCTCTGGTTTCTTCCACTATATCCCTCTCTTGCTCTGCAGTTTTTCTTTCCCTGGCTGGCCCTCCTTCCCTCCTCTCTCTTTGGTTTCCTGTCTGTAGCACTCAACTCCCTGCACTTTCCCTTCAGAAGCCCTTCTCTATTCTACTGTCTCCTCACCATCCAGCCTCTCCATGGCATCGCTTTAGAATTATTTGGCAGTTTTGAAAAAGGGCTTATGAAATAAATGACATTTATAACCTGAGCATATGAGTAATTTATTAAAGCTCTTAATTACCTGACAAAAAGAAAGCTAATCAGGAAGATTCACTAGGGATTAATTGTCTTGGGAAACCTGGGAAATTTTTTCCATTTTCTGCACCTGATTGGACCTTCCAAATGAACTAGTAGGTGCCTTTTCAGTAGGCGTGGGAAATTGTAGTTTAAAAGAGATTTGTGTGAGAAACAAGGTACTTTTTTTTTTTTCAAATGAGGGCAAAGAGGTATGTTTACCAAGTTTACTGCTTTGGGAAGCATTTATTGTAAAAGTTGCAGAATTTCCTGTAAAACGTTTTGCAGCCAGGTTGGATCATGCACTGTTTTTTAACAGCACACCCATGGGTTATGCCATACCAAGATGTCCTTCTCTATGAATTGGATGTCTGAGCAACTACCTTGCTTAGAAGCTACATTTGGGGAGCAAAGCACTGGTAAGATTCAGGTCTGAAATGACATTACAGGGCTTTTCTTGTCCCATGAGCCCTGCAAGTGTGGATCTGACAAGCCTAACAAAAATACCTCTGTAATTACTTCTTCTTGGTGTAGGATTTCATTCTCATTCCAGTGTTGAAACTGCTTCCTTTCATGTGTGTGTTAAAAATAGATGGAAGCCTGGATATTGGGCAGGTGAGCTTGAAAAGCAATTTTTAAATTTTTAACAGGATAGTATTATTAATCACGGAGAAAGAGAGAATGAGCATGAGATTTCTGGAGTATTTTCCTGATCTACAGCACAGGCTCCTTCTGAACAAATCCCTGAATCTCTTAGTCCCTGGCTTAAGCATCCTTCATAACATAAATGAAGTATTCCCTTTTCTATTTTGTGTTGCTCGTGTACTCAAGTTGTGAAGTTATTGAAAAATAGTACGGCTATTGTCACTCCTTCACTGTGTACCTCACTTTTATAGTGAAAAGGGGAAACTGTATTAGAATTAGGAAAATGAAACCATCTGAGTATTATTCTTTCTTTGCTTCGCTTTTAATCTTCATGTTAAAATGTCTCAAGCTGTCCTCCTGAAGTCTGTGAATTTAAAATAAAAGCACAGGCTCTCAGAGCTCTCTCCAGTAAGCAGCAAAGACTCTGGTCCCAGTGTAACCTGGAATTAAACCACAGATATGCCTGTTGTTCATCCTGCTGCTTATGCAAAGTAGGTTTATTTTTGCTGTTTTTTGCAATTATTCCCAGGGACCTTCTGTTGCAGGTCACAAACATATGCCAGCTCAATGGTCCTTCAGTTTATTTTTGTCTTCCTGCAAGGTAACCATTCATCCATGGAGTAATTTCTTTAAATGAGGCATTTTAATCCAAATTGCCAGTTAATACCTGCAGGGTCAGCTTCCCTCCCAATCAGCTCTGGAAATTAAGGGAAGCTTCAAAAGCTGCTGTAAAGTTTTGCTTGCAGAAATTCTGAAGGATTTTTGAAACACAGAGCAAAATTAGTAGGACAAGTTCTGAACCTTCAGACAAAACGCAAAACTGTAGGGGGAAAAAAAGACAAGTGTCAGATTAACTCTGTGTCCCTATTTCTCGGGTTGTGTGGGTCTGGGTTCAGTTCTGAAGGACCCTGTAAGTAAAAATGAGTCTGGAGTCTCACTGCACGGTACTTGTTCATTAAGGTAGGATGAGCAGTGTTATGCTCTTCTGTGCTTCTTCCTTTTGAACTGATTCTCTGGTTGTTATCTCTGGTACAGTAAAGCTGAATGATCATTCCACATCTTCTAATTTGGTGTGTTTATGTAAAGGCAGCTGCTGTAGTTTCCAGTGAAACTTGAAGGGAGCAGGGCAAGGATCTGTCAAATTACATCTGTGCAAGGGCATTTCCTTTGAAAACCTAAGCCAGACATGCAGACCACCACCCAAGCAGCCTTCCATATCAAACCTCATATGGAATTTGAGGGGAAACTTCCCCCTGTGTGTTTACGTGGCTTTGACTTATTAGTAAATATTAATGGATCCCAAGTGCACAAAAAATCTCAACTAGAAAAGCCGTGCAGGTCTGCTATTACTTCTTCCACTGCAGTTGCAACTGAGTGAAAGGTTCCTCTCTGAAAATTAGAATGTAAGTCATTAGAGCTCAGTGTGATAATTCTTCTAAATGGTAGTGGCTGTCCCTATGCAGTTGTGAAGGAGAAGGAAAGCACATGGACACAAGCCAAGTTCAAGTAAACTGCCTAAATCCATGTTCCATTGCTCTGTTGGATCTATTGGCTTCTGCAATCTGCAAGTTGGAGAGAAGTCTTCTGAACTTTATTGGAAGTATTTTTAAGGTTTTAAGCTTGCAGTCCCACCAAAGACTTGTATTTCCATTCTCCCTGCTATTTCCCACTCCATACAGCCTCTTTGGCCTGTCAGAAGACACAGTTTAGCAGTCAGTTACATTAAGGAATTAATACAGAGAAGAATTAAACAAGAAAAACAACACCTGTAATTAAAAAGGCTGTAAGTTACCAACCAGTGCTGTATAATTAAAAATGTCAATAATTGTATTTGCTCTCTAGTCATTCATTCATGGCTTGTTCCTTTTAGCTTTATTATAAAAGGAAAAATACAGCTACCTGTTGATAATCACTGCATAGTCTAAAGACTTTCTACGCCATCAGATGGAGGGGATTTAAAGCTGTTTATATTTTCTTATAAATAGTACAAACCATGTCACAATGCTATTCCATTTACTGGGCTCAACCTTTAGCAATCTGTCCATAATTGCACTAGAAAATGTTCAGAGCAATTTGCCAGGCACCTGTGTGGACAGTAAGTATCCTGAATAGCATGTGATTGTTGTACTCTGAGTACCAATAATAAGCAGAGCACTGAGTGTTCTTGCTTTTAAAGCAAAATGTAATTGTTTCTGGAATACTTGCATTTGAAAAAACATCTGAGTGTTTTTACTGACTATAAATTATTATTATTATGTTTTGACTTTGGAATAATGCAATTACATAAGGCAACTATGAGGAAGGAATGGGTTAAAGGGAATTGTAATTACACTCAAAATTGAAAAAAAAATCTCGTATGTCTTCTGTCATGCCAATTAATTTAGCTGCACTTGTACAAATTCTGCTTTCTAAGATGGCATTTAGGCTCAGGTTAGTTAATAGCTGATTGCAGTTTGCTTAGAGTTTTGCATAATACAGAAATGCTGCGTAACCCATCCAAATTTTCACAGAGATTTCAGCAGGTTCTCACTTTCATTCCCTGTTTTTGTCCTCTACAAATATAAATTCAGTTACAGTACTTGTGCAGATGACTGAGACTGACCACTGTGATACATATGATTCATTCAGTGCAAATCAAAACCTACCATCCCCTGCTGGATATCTTATCCAACAGCTCTAGCTGATGATGGCTAACAGAAAATTCTTAATTGCCTCCTTTTAAGCCTTCCTTACTACTCTATTTTACTGTGAAAAATACCCCTGAATACGTCCTACCTTTTACTTAAATTGTAATTAGACATAATTTTATATTGGCTATTTCTAGAACCTGTAGGTATTTATTCTCTAAGATCTTTAAGATACGGCCTGCTGTGTGCATCCTAACAACTAACATGCTTTCTTCTAAGTTCTGCCATTCTCTTTGTATTTTTGATTGCTACAACCTGTTTTCTTTGTTCTCAGCAAATACATTTTTCCCCGAACTACTGCTGCAAAGTTTATTTTGTCCAGTCCATAAACTGAGTATGTTCTGTTCCTCTTTGCATCCTGATTCCATCTTCCCTAGCCTGTAATTCACACGTGGCTTTCAGAGAGCCTCTCTGCACCCATCCAGTGCTTAAATTCCAGTTTCTGCTTCAGAATAATCATCAGTCCACATATTAGATTTCTAAACAAGTATATTCGTACCTTCTGCCATCAACAGGCCTTGGGAGGAACCCCTTGTAAGCCTCTGCTGATTTACCTCATTATTTGCCTTCAGGTGCCTCTTTCAACCCGGTGACTCTCTGTGTGTTGGAAATGGCAAGATTCATTCTCACCTGGGGGCAAGCTGCACGTTTACCTCTGGAGGAGGCAGGAGCACAGGCAGCTCCCATGGTTCAGCTAATGTGCTGGAAATCTCCCCTCCAGCTTTTCTCACAGTAACTTCCTCATAAGCCAAACCACCAAGCTTCACCTGTCAGCCTCACGTTTCCTTTGAGCGAGGCTCATTTCTCTTGCTTTCCCTCAATTCACACACTGCAGTGGAATATTTAAACTCAGAGGAGCTTTCTGTGCAGTTAATTGTTTTGCCATAATGTTTAATTTTTTATCGTAAAACTTTTTTCTCCAAATAAAACCTTAAAGAGAAAGGGTGCAAAGTAAGCCCAAATGCTTTCAATTGCTGAAGCAAGGAGTCTGCAGTGAAGCTCCTGCTTAACAAAGTGGAAAATAAGAAAGCATGTTTTACTCCATCATTTATTAAAATTAAGGGAATGAGGGCCTCATTTGCTTAAAAATTGTCTATTAGTATTCACCTGGTGGCAAGCAGCCTTAATCTCACAATATTAATGAAAACAGAAGCTCATTAAATAGTAATTCTTTTTAATAGTGACAGGAGCTTGGGTTTGAGCAGCACTGCTCTGAGTTCCCATGTAAATTGTTCATGATCACAAATATGAGAATTTTTTGTACCTCTCCCTACTTCCAAGAGCTTTCATCCCACATGTAATCACTTATGAATACCAGACAGGGAAAGAGCCTTGCATCAAGGGAAAGAGGTTTCACTGTCAGATTTCTGGTGTTAGAAAACACAAAAGAAGCTCTTGGAGCAGGAGTAGAAATTCTTGAAAAAGGGAGGAGTGTTCTGAGAGACACGAGAACTTTGGGGGTCAGGGAGTGTTCTTAGCTTCTGGCCAGGACTGCTGTGGTTTTGAAACAACAGGAAGCATGTTGAATTTTCTGCTTTGGCAGCTGCTGCCTCACCTCTCATTAACAGACGTATCAAGCCAACATCCTTTGATTATCTCTCTCTGGCCAATGCTGTGCTTGCCCTTCCTCCAAAGGATTTAGTCATTAATGCCACCTTGTTGCTGTGGAGGCTGGTTGTCTGCACTACCTGACTAGTCACATGTTAAAAACCTACAGTAAAGGACAGGTGCTCTTACGCTCATTTCAAACCCGTAGCTGAAGTTCCTCTTCTGCTTCAAATGTTGTAAAATGTTCTTTGCTCTCGTTACAGTCCTCAGCTGTTCCACTGCTTTGTGTGACACAAACCTTTACCTTCACTTCATGCAGCTGAGTTGCTCCTGGCTCTTCTGCTGAACAACTTCAGGCCATGTGGCCCTATTCCTTCTTTAACATTATTTGTTCTCTCCCACACCGTTTCCTGTGCTACGGATGTCGCTGGGCCAGGCATTGTTTGTTTTGGGTATGTGTGTGGGAAGATTGCTTAGTGCTGCTCCTTAGACACACTTTATTCAATTACTGCCAGATTTTCTAGGCCTCTTGACATTGCTATATATAGCTCTTTAGTAATAATATTATCAATTATTTAAATTTTGATTTGTGTTTGCATTAATTACATGATCCTTTACTGCAAGGGGAAAGAGATCTCACTTTCTACAATTAGATGACCATGGTTTGTCCTCGGAGGCCTAAGTTTTATTTAGCATCAAATGGCATCCTTGCTAATACTTACCAAATAACCATCGTCCTAGGGTATGCTCCTGTGGGTCCTTGCTGTCTGAGGACATAGCTTCTCTGAGAAGTTACTGAAGGTTTGTGTCACTGGACTGGGATGGGAGTCACGCACTCCTCAACTCTGTCAAGACAGTTTTGATCTGCCTACTGCCAGTCCCAACACAGGTGCTGCCGGGATGCCTGGCAGCAAACCTGGAGGGTGTTTATTCTGTAACAGGCAGAGCTCCTGTCTGACTCCTTCCACACACCCCATCGTCTTGCCCAGACCACTTGAAGAGCTGGGCAGGGGAGGGCTGTGGGAAGGTTCTGGGGGATTACGTGCTTTCTTGCCTCACAGATCCTCAGAAAGATCTTTCTAGGAAACCAAGATCTGATGTCATGGCACTGAAAGTAGGAGCTGAATTCTGGTTGTGCCTGCCAGATGAGACAGCTGGCAGGTTTGTGAGAAGATTGGAA
The DNA here is from genome assembly GCA_013400975.1 of Atrichornis clamosus. NCBI lineage: Eukaryota > Metazoa > Chordata > Aves > Passeriformes > Menuridae > Atrichornis > Atrichornis clamosus. Next base: position 77,715 of record WBMZ01011941.1, on the reverse strand, counting down.
GAAGATTAGCGTGACATCCTAGTAATGGCCCTTGTTAGCTCTTCTGTATTTCACTCTCTGTTGCAGATTGCAAATAGCTTTTTACAGTTAGGATTTGCATCAGCATTGGTACTTCTGCTGCGTTATTACCTACTACAGCTGCTTTGGGTGACAAAATCTTCCTCTGTGTTTAGCACTTGCTATTACAAGAGGTAGATTAGTCCCCTGCCATGTGCACCAGCAAATACTGTGGCCAAGTGCAATGTACACATTTTCACTAAGTGTGCTATTAATGTTCCTGTGCTGTGTAAACCCTGGGTTTCTTATAGCCTGCGTGCTGTGGGCATTTCTTTCTGTGACTGTATCAAGCTAGTAGGTTTTTGTTTGGTGAGGTTTTTTCCAGCAGTCGTAGGGTTTTTTGGGATTAAGATTTTGATTCCTTCCTTTCTTTCTGCCACTAAGTTCTTAAATAACTCCAAGGGTTTAGGTGTTTACTGTTTTTTCTTTCATTTGCTGCTTTGCAGTTGGAAAATGGGCGTCTGCCCTTAGATAAAGCAACAGGAAAAATTAATGTTCCATCATATTTTCTCTGCATAGAGCGCAGCAAGTAAAATATTACCCACAGAGGGTTAAAACCTGCTGGAAGAAAGGATTTTTCCCTTCAGACCAGAGAAGCTGTGCAATTCTTTCTGTCCTGGTTGCCCTCTTGCCAACGATGTGCTACTTTACTGTAGCAAGCACCTGTCAGCACTTGAGACTGAGAACAGCTTTTTGCTGGAACTGAACTAAGGTGACAAATTAAAAATAATTCCAGTTACAGCTACTCTGTTGGTTTGGGGAGTAATATGAAGTGTGGATTTACTGGGATGAACAGTAAAGGAGCTGTATCTCTTCCCTTCTATTCCTTGTCATTATGTACCCCTCAGATTTCGTCCCTGCACAGCCACGTCGTACAAGCAGCACTTGTTGTCAACCTTTCGTCAGCATTGCCAACACATTCCCCACGAGTGCCTGATCCAGGTTGTTTCACACAAACTCTCTGCATCCCATCTCTGTGGTGCCCTGTTATGTCATGCCTCATCCATGGAACTGTTCATTTCTATTACCCAGGTACTTAAACTATTTATAAGAAAATAAAAACTAATTGTCTTTTTCTTTACTTCATGATGATAGTCATAATGATAGTCTTGATGATAGTCATTTCTGGAAGCTAAAGCCAAATTCTTCTTGTTGCAAAAACACATGTAATTTTTATGGCTAATTAAAAACAGGGAAATGCGAAAACAAGCACAAACATAGATACAGGGAAAGCAGTAGGATTATCTTCTGGCACAGCACCCCATAGATAGGAATTAAATGTATCCCAGATGTATATGAGGGGTTTTCTGGTCACTGTAGTTAAAAAAAAAAAATCCTTGGGATTTTTCAAAGGATCTTTTTGCACATACTAATAGACTTCTGTACTTTAATTCCACTGGATAAATCTGCTACCTTGGTTTGGTTAGACCCCAAATTTTAAAAAGTCTGTCTGTAAAAGAAGTTGTTTTGGGCGAAAATCTAAACTTTTCATAGAAGTGTATGCTTTTCAGTACAATAAAATAAAAAAAGGTAATCAAAGTCTTGCCTTTCCTCCGAAAGTGGTTCCAATAGATGATGTTGAACAAATCCTTTTTCAGCCGCCTGGAGCTACTGATGATCTTAATCACAAAGGGAATAAGAACATGAAAGAATAATCACAGCATCATAAAATTGCTTTTGGAGAGATTTTTGCTGAATTCCTACTAATTTGAATGGGAACCACAGCCTTGGTTTGTGATAAAAATATAACTATAGTACAACTGTAGCCGCTACCCCCTTTCTTGTGAGCTAGCAGTGGATGTTGTTGCATCACATTACAAGTCTTTCTTGTAAGATTTAAACAAAATGTCAAGTAATGACCTACCAGATTGGGGATGGTGAGCCCACAGCACCAAATGCAAACTAGTGTTGCAGCACAGTCTTAGCCTGTCTGCAGCAGGGCATGCTGGTTTATAACTAATTCCATAGGGTTCGTGCTAACATGCAACAAGAACGTGCATTTTGCAAGCATGACATGAGATCTTTCATGTGGTCACGGTTTACATTATTCCTGCAGAAATAGTGATACGCTGTGATCCACAAAGCACTGTACACATCCATTAAATATTGCATGAACACCAACACCATGGGGAACATAAAATATTGAATCTGAGCAAATGGATAGCTCAGGGGAGGGGAATGCAGAGATTTTCACCTGTAGGTCAGTAGTTAAAAACCAGCTCAGATTAGTGCCAACACCACACCAGAGGTAACTTGGCAGGTGTTCATTGGCTGAAGTTATTTATGTCCTCCAGCTCCTGTTGGACAAAGGGTTGCATCACACAAGCCACGGTTGGTTGTTGCACCCATAAGGCAGATCATTGTTTCCGTACAACAGATGAGGTTTAAAAAGGCTTGGATACTGCGAACTTTCCAGGCATGTCTAAGACAGGAACATAGTTTTAAGACTTGAAAATTGCACAGGAGTTTTCATTCTCTCTGCAGAGAGAAGCAGTTTTCCCATAAGGCTGGGTTGTCACATCCTCTAGAGTATGAGACAGTGATGTGACTGCACAGCCCACCCCCAAACACTCTTCTCTGTTGGCCACCTGATCTTTTCCCAGGACAGCACGTATCACCTGGGGCTGTCTGCTCAGGGCCTCCCACTGTGGAAGCATTTCTGGACCAGTCTCACTCCTGCTGCTTCTTTGCTCTCCTCCCACCCCCGTGCTTTAGGTTTTGTAGCTGCTCCTGCCTGCAAGGCAGTGATCACTGATGTGTTTCTTAAGCTCAGAAGACACAAAGCAGATGTTCTTAGGACCTTGACTGGGGACCCATGAAGAGACTATTTCCATAATGACTGCTCTTTGCAGCTCCCAGTCAGACTCATCACTATTTCTTCCTCATTTGCCTGATCTGTGAATTCCTTACTCATCTCTTCAGCACAAAAGCACAAGTTCTTTTCTGACAGATACCATCTTTACTGACTTCATAAGAGGATCTATTTGATTCTTTGATATGAATATATCCTTATCTATCTCTGCATCTGTCTTTAAGAACATGTCTGGTCTCTTGCAGTTCTTTTGTGGATGCCATTTTGTAACAAACAAAGCTCTCTTTTCTCCAAATCTCAACTACAGTAGAACTGTCATATATCTTTATTGTGGCTTCATAAAACCTGTCCTCTAGGCTGTAATGGAAAGGTTGAAGTACCGGCATCTAATAGAATAAACTACTGTGATCTGTGAAACCTATGTATTTTGGAGAGTGCCAAAAGTCTGTGCTAATTGATCTCCTACTTAATAATGGGGAAGCTGAAGGTGCAGCCAACACTAACAAATACAGTTGCTTCTCTTAAGGTCTTAGTGTAGCAGAAGTGCATAGGATTTTATGTCCCTAAGACACTAATAGGACTGGTTTCTAAAAAGCTCTATAAAATCAACGTGAGGACTGTTGATCCTTGGGCAGTAGAGCAAAACTGGGAGCAAAATGGTGTGATTCTATGGGGAGGAAAAAGCTTCTGCCTTCCAGCTCCTCCTGTCTCTTGGCGACTGACAGGGGAAAGCAATGTGCAAGGTCTTCTCTCCCTCAGAGACAGCTGTTGAAGCTTCTAGTTGTGGCTGAGGTCTGGGCTAAGTGGGAGCTGGGAGATCTCTTAGCGTGGCAGATCGCTGCCTCTGCTGTACACTTGCAGAGAGCAGATTGCCTTGGGCAGTGTCCCAGGGCTTGCAGAGGGGCCGGAGAGAAGATCCCACCTCTGTGAAGGCATTAAGCCCACAGCCCGCCCCAGGAGCACTTGCCCGGAGCTGTTGTGCACACGGGTGCCGGCACTAGTGCTGGGTTTGTTCCACAAAGAGGTGGGCCGAGCTGGACGGCATTTATTTTGCTGCCCTGCATGTATTTTGCTGGAAAAGGAAGCCCTGTTTTCCACGAACTTGTGGATACCTGTGTCATCTGCCTGCTCTGCGTGGTGTAAGCATCTTATTTGGGACACAGGGCTGCGGGGGAGTCCTGCTGCAGTGGCTGCTCGCCCAGGGCCAGAGGGAGCATTTGTAGTCCCTTAGGGCTAAACCTCTGCCTTCTCCTGCACATCCCTTGGCGTGGGAGTGGCAGAAAACGCCCCCTTTGTTCTTCAGACTCTAGGGAGGGGTTAGTGGTGTCACAGATGTTGGTGAAAACACAGGTGAAGGTGCGTTTAAACAGCTGAATAAGAGCTTTGCACTAATCATTCGTGCACTTTTTGTGTGAATCCACGTTTTGCAGACCTAGGGGTTGTAATTGCACATGGAAAAGCCATGAAGGAAAGGAAAAGCACATCAGAGATGGGTGACGAGTGGATTTGGCCAGCCCAGCAGAATGGGTTTTGTAGGAAGCAAAAACTCATCATCAAAACAGCTGGCTTGTTTACTCTGCCATGATCATAAGCAAGGGAGGCTCTTCCAAGGCATGGCTGCAAAACTGCTTTTTTAGAAACTGCAAAACTGCTACACCTGTGTTTTCTGTCTATTTTGTGGCTAAAAGTCACATTTGTTAAATGACTGGCAGGAGAGATGGGGTAGATAATGACAAAACTACATTTGATTTCTCTCTTTCAACTGAGCCTGGGCAGGCTGAAATGAACACCTCTGGTGTTCATTGTAGCACAGATACACAGTAGCGGAGAGCACTTTGGCATCTAGCACATCCACTGCTTGCCTAAATTTACAAGCAAATGAAATTTGTAAGAGCACTGCAAGGAATTCCAAGTGGATCCCGTTCCTCTGCTGTAAGGTCATTATGCAGCACAAAATTAGGCAGCCTCAGCTAACAGCTGATGTCTCCAGCACACATGAGCTCCAAACATAGCAGAGACTGGAGCAAGTTCCCCCATTATTTTCTAGATTGTCTGTGGGAGTAAAACAACAACAACAAAAAGGTAATAAAATGTACAACTTGGAGAGAATAGTCTGGCTTTCAAATACAGCTTGTCAGTGAAGTATGGGAGCCCCTACTGAAAATTAGTTTGCCCCTCCTGCAACACACTCTCCTTAAGGTGTGAACTCCAACGTCATGGATTTCTGTGCAAGATCAGGAGTGGAAATTATGAGATCTAGGAAGTAATTCAAATTGATTATCACATTCTTGCCTCTTCACACCAGCGTTTTGGTTTTGACACCAGCGTTGCAGAGCTGCTGAGAGGCAGCAGATGCCCGGGCCCTCACATCAGATCTCGGCGGAGGAGGAATTGGGCCATATCCTAAGTGGGCATTTTATTTGTCCTTGTTTTGATTAAATATACTCACCTGTGCTAAAATGACATGGTCAGGGAGCACCCTGGGAAGCCTGACCTTCTTCAAGAGGTTTCACCTGCAACAACACCTGGGTCCCATTTGCAGGAATTACTTGCACTGGGGCTTCAGCCTCTTCTTTGCTTCGTGCAGCACGTTCTTCCTCAGAGGCCGCAGGGGAAAAGCTCCTTCCAGCAGAGAGCCCAAGCCACCAGCATCTGTCTTCCCAAAAGGTATGAAATTGCTTCTGTGCTATGGAAGGTATGAAAGTTAGGATGTATGGAGCTGGTGGCATCTTTTTCTCTTTTCTTGAAACAGATCACTTTTAAAATGAAAACAACATGGAAACTCTACTTTTTAAAGAAATAAATTATTTTAAGTATATAAAAGGAAGTTTTTTCTCCCTTCCACTACTGGAAACAACTCTGAAAGTACATCTGAAAGCAGAGATAGTCCCTATTTGCTTCCTGCATCCTAAAAATGTTTCAAACTTTGCTGTTTGTTTTGGTGAGAAAAGATTTGTCCAGCTTCTCATTTCACTCAAGTTTTCCTTATTTATTAACTTGTACTCTCGGAGTGTTGAAGTTTACTTCAGGCTACCGAAATCTGAGAAAATTCAGTGTGTATCTTTTTGAATAATGGATGGGTTTTTTTCAAACGAAAATCACATGAAAAATACTTTAAAAGTTCATATTGATAAAACCTTCAAACTTCATTTATCCTGAAATATAATATTTCTTTCTGTGCTTTTGTGGTGTTTATTTTATTTCAAATAAAATTGATAAAAAGGAGTTAGAATCAGAAATCAGTAGGTTACATTTTGAAAATAGCAAATATAGTGAACACAGATAATGATGTTGAACGTCTTTTTCTTACCAAAGAAATGTTCAGAGGAACTATTTAGTTAGGCCTTGTCTATTAAAGCTTTTTAAAGTTTATTTAGTGTTTTTTAGTAGCCATAGATTATTAGCTCCTTTGGACAGAGGCTGATTTCATTTTTGTTTCTGGATTGTGTTGGTTGTTCCAATTAAAATGAGAAGTAAACTGGAAAAATGCTTTTATGACCTTTCTCTGTATGCTCACAACCACCTGGAACAGCCCCATCAAAAACATGTTCTTTGGCAATACTTTAACCTCTTCTTAAAACACTTTTCCACCAATTAACAGTCATGAAATCAACAGTTTTATCTATGTACAAAAGCAAGGTTTTAAAAATTGGTTTAGGATGTTATTGTTTTCATGACTGCATACTCCCAGAAAAAAAAATCAGGAATAAAACAATGATAGGATTATTCGTCACTTATATATGGAGATGCTGGTGTTTTACACAAAACCTTTAAAAAACAATTATACTGTTTTGACTATGAGAAAATATTGAGGTGAAAATTCTGTTCTTCTCCAAAATTTTCAGCTTTACATTAGAAAAAAAAATAATTTAGAGGGAATAGCTATTGTAATGCTTTTATTTCGGAAGAATTACTTTTATGATGTAGTTGGTCTGTAATAGTGAGCCTCCACGTTAAAGGTGTGGAAGATTTAATGATATGTAAAAGCTGAGGTGGAATGATAAGGATAGAAAGACTGAGCCACAGTTGTTTCTTCTTTGAATTGCTGTGCTTACTAGACCTTTTGTTGTGAACAATGGGTGGCAGGCAAATAATAAAAGAGAGTGACACAATATCCAAACAGTTTCCCTGGACTGGCTAGATAAGCTAAAAATGCTGGCAATGCAATCTGTGGTGTTTTTAATTGACTTTTCATGAACAAAAAAAAAGCAATTAGAAAAAGGAGTAGAGAATTTTTTAATAATGACTGTTAGGACTTCAAAGAGCTACCACACTTTCAACTTTGAAGGAAAGTAATATAACATTTAAAAAAGCAGAAAACATAGGAATTTAATGCTTATCCTGGTTTAATGATGTTTTGTGGTTCCTAGACTCTTTTAATAGTTACATCATGCTTAGCATTTTGTGTCAGGCTGAGCTATGAATGTTAATAGTGGTTTAACCCTCCTGGAATGTCAATTACTGGCATGTTTCATGTGACCTCGGGACTCACACTCTGTGTATAAATGGGAAAACCTTTTCTTGGAAGGACAACCTGTGAGGATCGATGTGAATCAAGGTTGTGCTCTAAAACTCTTCAACAAACACACCTCATTCAACATGATCTGTCTTCTAAACTAGTTGGGCAGTTAAGTATATGAAGGGAAATAGGATGAATGCATATGTTCTTAAACTTCAGAATGTGAATCAAGAATGTTTCTTCTCATATTCAAAATGTACCAGGAAGACATTTTTATTTTTAAGCTCTTTTAGTGGTGTTAATTTTGAAGTAACATAAGTATTCTTTACACACACACTAGCTATTTGGTTTTCCTCTCTTTTTTTTTAACGTCTAAAACTTGCCAAAAGTCAGCTCATTTCTTTTTTCTGTTCAACTTCTAAATTCATTTAGTGTCCATGAAAACTGTCAGATAAATAGAGTCACACATCAGAGTACAATTTGGGCAGCACGTAAGGTTTCTGCATCTTACTTGAGAGTTTGGGGGGGGTTTGCCACTGTATTTCTGGCAGAACGAGGGGAATTATTCACAATGAATCATTAATCTGACAAATTTTGCCTTTTTCCTGTTAGTCCAGAAATTGCCTAAGTAATTTGAAGCTCTTGGAAGCTAATGCAAGTTCTCTTTTAAGCTATCCACTGAATGAGATATGGGAATAGCACTTTGTCTGAAGATTGTACTTGATAGTCAAGATCTGAGACTTATAGTTTAAATGGTGTAAGTCTAATAGTTTAGACTTGAAATTATCTAAAAATTACACACTGACGGCTATATTAAAATTCATGGTTTGGGTACTAAAAATGCATAAATGTCTGAAGCACAGCTTGAGAAGCAAGACACAAAATTATGCTTCTTTACTGTCTCACTCTGAATTACTTCAAAAACAAAATCTGTGTTAGTCCTAAATGAGAACTGCGATGTTTTAAGGAGATTTCATTGCGCCTTTTGCATACTGTGGTTTGTTCAGTGAACATTGCTCAGCAAATCACCTTTCTGGCTGTTTTCCATGAGTGCCCTTGGTGACAATCGCAAATCCTTGAGCTGCCCTAGACACGGCGAGTTGAAAGCAACAACAGGCTCTTTTACTACCAAGGGGGATTCAGGGAGGTCTTCAGGCCTCTCTTGTGCAGCTCAGTTCATGGCCTTGGACACACAACACAGGGTCACAGTTCCTTTTGGACCTGTTGCAGCCTCCTTAGTTGGCTCAGATAATCTTAAATGGGATGATTGCCGTGAAGGTGTGCATTAGCATGACTGTAAGCCAGCCTCTATTTTGGTAGAGACACACAGCACGTGTGCCTCTAGCATCTACTTCAGGCAGAAGTGTCTAGCAAGTGCTGAACTGAATGCAGCTGCTGTCACCTTTCTACTACACTTCATAACTGTAAACCTCCTTAAGTTCTTATAGCTTTGTGTCTTTAAAATGCTGTGTGAATAACTAATTAAATTAAGTAATCCACCTAATATAAAAAGCAGATTTTCCTTTAAAGTGAAAGCCTGTTTTCTAGCCCTTTGATTATGGGAGCGGAGGAGAAGAACAAATGTAGACTTGTGTAATTAGAAGGACTGTAGCTTGCTTGGCTGAAGGCAAGCCCTAGTGCTAAAGATGCTTCAGGGTCTATAAAGACATTTCCTCAGCACTGCCTTGCAAAATGCAGTCATCTGTCATCTTCCTGCAAGGCAGCCAAGAGCACGACATGCTTGGTGGGAGGCACGGCTGCTGGGCCCCTTCCAATAGTCAGAGCAGAGAATTGGAAACCACAAATTAACCTTATGGTTACAAGTCACGGCTACAGCATGACACATAGACTTAACGAGTCTGGTGTAAGTTTTTTTCACTATTTATCTATCTATGTCTAAATTTTGTGCCTGCTTGTGGCAGTGTTTCTTTACTTTTATTTGTGTGTATTGTACAGTTGCAAGTGTACACACATTAAATTACTTTTTTCTTCGGTTTTTTTCCTCTATGGTATCATTATATCAGAGGGAGTGATCTTGAGCTAATGAAAGTGCATAAATAATCCAGAGAGGGGAAAGAAGTTGAAAATAGTACAGGAACTATCTTTTCAGCAATTGGTGAATGGAAGAGGATTTCAGATACCTTGACAGTGTTTAGCTAAATCCTTAATCTGTCTGGAGATGCTAGAGAATGTGTAGGGATCCTTTTCTTAGTTATACGCTTCAATTAAAGTTGAGAGGGAGGGTGTGCGTTAATCCCAAAAATGTCTCTAAAAGCCATTTTACACATTTAACAAGAGCTGTCAAATCAGTGTCAAATTATACTGAGGCAGGATAAAGGACTTGGCGATAGCAACAGGTAGACTGAGATCAGCAAGGACTATTTCTGCTCTTCCCTCCCTCATTCCTGACACAGGAGACACTCGGGTTGACGCCTGAGAGCCTCTGTGGGGTGGGGGACAATGGCCTGGCCAGCCGTGGTCAGCGTGGACATGGGGGGAGGCAGCAGCAGAGCTCAGGGATTGCTAAAGTTTTTTGACAGACACTTCTACTGAATCAACCAAGCTAACACAGACCTGAATTAACTATTTTGTTTTATTTTTAAAACCACAAACCTGAATGGAACTATGTCTTGAATGAGACGGAAATTGCTACATGGTGAGACTGGTACAGTATAATTTGTGCAATCTGAGACAGCAAAACATAATGCTTAAGGAAGTCAATGAATAGGTAAACAAACGTTTTCATTTGCTTGAGGCCTTGGAGATCTGACTCCTGAAGATCTTTGCACTGCCCAAATTGATATGATGCTCTCAAAATGACTGATGGCTCCTGTTAAAGGATGGCTTGGTTAAATGACTAATGTTGGAGGATAGGAGTCTCCCCTTGCTGCACACAGAAACGAATTGCTGCAAAGCAGTGCCTGATCGAGCTAAGCAGTAAAGCATGGGGACAGATGACGTGTTTGAAGTGAAGTGTTGGTCCAGATGACTGAGTCAGCTCGCTTGAGATGTGTCTGAGGAGACACACTCCTGTGGTCTTTTGATTGCAAAACCCCTACAAAGTTATACTTTACTTGCTCTGAGTTCCTTTTCCCTGGCATTTCACTGTTGTTTCTTTTCACTTTTGCTATTATTCTGACCTGCCATCCGCAGATTTTCTGAACCTTGAACAATAGCTGTGACTTTGCTGTGAGAACTCAGAAACTCATTAACAGAAGGACTTGGCTTAAAGCAAATGTCACATCACATTAGTGTAATGCTCAAGCACTAGCTAGCTCTTAGCTTGGACCATTCATTCAGGCAGACTTCAGGATACCTCCTTGCTGCATCATAGAGATGTTCTGATGATGCTGATTACTTTTGTCTCCATCTGTTTTGATTGATAACTCAGGCAATTATTAGCATTCTGAACACAGCAGGAGTTATTTTCAGCTCTTGTCAGCATAAGAGGACAGTGGCGAGGAGGAAGGGAATTTGTAAGCAGTATCCCAGGGAAAATAACCTTACAGGGTCAGGAAGTATTAACGAGAGAAGTGCTACTATAATTAGATGCTGTGCCTGTGTCTGGTACACACGTCTTGCATTATGCTCTTCTTGGGGTGCAGCACTGGGACCTCACAATAATCAAGATGAAGATATCAAAGGTACACTACCAGCCTTCCACAGCGTTGCATCTGCCTTTACAGGAGCAAGGAAAGGTAAAACTGAGCTTAGGATTCAGTATCTATATACGAGAGTACAGCTGAAATGGCTCTTCCTGGGCTCACAGAAAATTCATCCTTTATTACGAGGACTGCAGAAATAGCACAGAAAATTAGTTTGCAGTGCTCTGTAGCATTACCCTCAGAGCTCATCAGAAGGATATATCTTAAAATGCTAGAACAGCAGAAGGGGGATGAAGTTGATTTTAGGCCTCCCCAGTGTACTAGCAGGTACATTGGTCCAGCATTGCTTGACGTACTTTGTAGCCTGCATCTGCCTACACAGCCTCTGCCTCCTCCCCCCAGTCTGCATTGGAGGCTGTATCCATCCCCAGTGCCAACACTCTGGCAAATATCTATTCCATCAGAGTGTCAAAAGAGTATTAAAGTCATTGTGGCAGAAAACTGAAAAGCAAAGAAGCTTTATTGTGGTTGATGCATGACTCCAAGGGTCTGAATTTCAAAGCATGCTAATGCCTTTCCATAACCTAGATGCTTACTTTGGGCTGGGAGCACAACTGAAAGTGTCCCCAGGTTCCTAGTACACAGGAATAACTGAGAAAAATTAACAAGCTGCTTGAGTACATTAATAGGTAGGTGGAAAATGTAGCTCTTGATCCTGGACCACAAGCAGTAGATTAAGTAGTGAGTGTGTGTTCTTGGCTGTGGCAGGCATGCACAGTGAGCAAACAGGAGATTAAAGTGCTCGGGTGAGCTCTTTCAGGGATTTGAGCAATTGCAGAATATGGAGATTATTCCTAAAAGAAAGCTTAATTTTATGTTAAAATTTCCTCCCTTAACTGGACTAAGGTCTGCTGCTTTTAATGAAAATTACGGTCCTGGTTGTGTCATTGAAGGCACACGGTCATCTGGGAATGAATGCAGCCTGTTCTACCTGCTTACTGACCAGGTTGGTCACAGACACAGGGAGCAGACACTGATCTCTTGTGTATGGCAAAGCAGGAAGAAGGGGCAAGTCCAGTCACGAGGGAAAATTATATGTGCCTTATGGAGGCTGCCTGAGATGTGGCCACAGAGCTTCCTCCCAGCACAGCTCAGCAACTCCAGAACGATCCAAGCAGCTCAGTGTGTGTAATTCACACAGCTCCTGGGCCTCACACGCTGCCTCTGCTTCCAGGTTTCTCAGTGTCCTTCTCAAGGCAAAATGGGGCTTGAGGGATGCACGAGGCTCAGGCTGGAGCACAAACTGTGCCTCCCGTTTGCCATGAGATGTAAATATCTGAGACTGGAATTTACGTTCATTGCGAACTCAAATCCTGGCAGCTCTGGGAAACAGAGATCTCATTTTTGATCTCATTTGAATCTGTGAAGCTCACTGGCAAGGATACTGCTAAAATCGGTAGGTGGTTTCATGGAGTGCAATAGGATTTAAATCCGCAAACAATCTGGTCTGCACTGGGGCTGATTTGACATCTCTTAGCCAAATGCAGTAGATTATTTTTTTGTACACCATTTGTTTGCTCTTTTTTTCACATATAACTTTGCACAAATCTGGCTGATGTTAGTGATGGTGAGGAAAAGACATAACAATGTAATTTGCCCCTGTAAAATCTAGGACTTGTATTTAGGGGTGTGAGAAGGGCAAGCCCAGATGAGGGTGATGTCTGAGGTATTGATGGACCTCTACTGTTACTAACTGGATTATGTGTGGTGGGCTGTCAGCCTGAAGTTAATGGAAAGGGAATGAGGATCTAACCATAAACAAGCTTACTTGAGGAGATGGAGTGAGAGTGTTTGACACTGGTCTGATTTTTAGGGGTCTCAGGTGCCAATTTGAATGAGTCATTGATGTGCTGTTCCACTAGGGAAATTCAGTCAGTCCACTATCAATTTCCCCTGACATTCACAACCCTCACAGGGTTTCTGGTGTTGGTTATTTGTTACCAGGCAAAAAGAATTTGATTTTCATACTCCTTAAGTGAAACAAAGTTGGAGAAATGAGTAAGACAAACAAGGTCATCTCCTGTGCTTGGTCTTGTAAGTTAGATTCCATTTCTTCTTCCATTTCTAGTCACATACAAAAAAGTAATAGCTGGTTTTCTTATTTCTTTGCAGCTTTACTTTGGCTCAATGTAATGTGTGGGCTTTTTTATTATTTTTTACCCAATATAGAAGACAGACAATAGAGATGAAGCAAGAAAAATGCACAGTTCCTTTTGGAGGGAACATTAATCTCATGGTACAGCATTGGTGACTTCTGTTGGGCTTCCAGCTCTGCAGTTCATTTTGAGGGGCATTAATACCATTGCTAAATACCTGTTACTGAGGCTATTCCAAATTGAAATTCTTATGTGCCAAAGTAGGATTCTTTATCCTTTTACTGTGTGGTGGTTAATGGTAACACTGCATGAAAAGTAGTCTTTGGGATGGCTGCCCAGCTCTGCTTAAATGTACCCATCTCAAGTGAAAATCATCATGTGGCAGCTCTCTTGAAGAATCTGGTACATTTTAGTGCAGTATGAAGGACCCAAGTATTAATCTCAAACTAATCTGAGTTACGTTTTCCTGAAACGAGAACCTAGGATAAAGTAGGTTCTTACCTTAGCGGAGTGGTGCTGTGCATGGAGGTGAGGAGGCTGTCTCCAAACCTTGTGCAATACTGTGTCAGATTTTCCAGGCATCTTTTGAATTAGAAATTAACTTACTCAAAAGGCACTGAAAGAAATGTGTGGCCCAAAGAAATATTAACATAAAGTTATCAGGCTTATTTGTGTGAGATATTAAGGGGAACCACTTCCTTGATTCACTTGAAGGATGTTAAAGCCATGCATGTACTCTGGAGACTGTGAGCAAAATATCTATATTTAGAAGATGCTTTTAAACCCACGAAAAGTGGTCCTGAAATATCCCTGAAGTGCAGCATGGTAAAGATTTAGAAGGAAACACTGCCCTCTGCAATGTTTTTGGATAACAAGTAAAATAGGCTAATGATTTCTTCTGAAATGTCAGGAAAATATTTGTAAGCAAGTCTCTCTTAAGGTGGAATATCACACTTGATGCTCTTTAATGACAACCTTAGGTTTTTGCTCCACTACATAAGATCAATAGAGATGAAGGCGTACAGATGAGACTTCTATGAGAGCTTATGTGTTCATTTTAACTTCTAATTCTTCTTCTATCAAGCTCTGTTTGTTAAACAGGGCTTAAATAAGAATTCAGGACCTCAAATAACAGATGGCAAACACTAGGATATTAAAAGTAAAAAGCCCAATTGCATTTCAGTTCATATTTCCTCAGAGAATCTTTAATTTTCATGTTCAGTAAGACATTGCCTGACCTATCCCTTGTACAGATCCATGAAATGTAATCAAAGCAAGGCTTCTCTAGGCATCTCTAGTTGTTCTCTGACTATGCAGGGATACTTATTCCTACAGGATCAATCTCAGCCAAAAAATAATTTTTGCTACACTTATACTTGAAGACGATCAATAATATTCAGGAACAATGGCTCATAAAGTAAGAGAAGGATTTTTTTTCTGTGTATCCTGTTGTGTCTTTTCTGTACCTTGCACAGCATGAATGGTATCTGAGATAGTGAAAGGTGGGATTTAAGTGACAGTGCTCTCATGAGAAATGCAAAGTGATGTGTGGAGAAGTTGCATTCAGTACCTCAGTTCCTCGGGCTGTCTTTTCATTTGACACTACTAGGAAACTGTCTTCAGTCTTTCAAATAAGCAAATTACTTTAATCTGAAAAGTGTCAAATAGTATTAGGCTTTTCTTAGGAATTAATCTAGGTAAAAGGAAGGCTGGCCCTCTAGGCAAGGAAGTTTTGTATCTATAAACTACCGCTCCTCATTCTGTGTGGAGCACTACAAAATTAGTATATGCTGATAGCTTTATATTTTCATTTGCCTACTCAGCAGTTACATTCCAGTAACTTCCCCAAATTGGATATTAATGATTCACATTCTGCAATTTGTGTATCCATGAAGTGGAATTGCATAATCTAAAAAACCAAAGACCATACCTAGGCATTAACAAGATCTTCCTCTTGATTTACTGATGCTCCATTCAGCCTGATTTAATGGCAGTCAATGAATACTGCAAATTCCTCTGCACTATCAGCCTAAAGGACGTGCCCACTAATAGCCCTGTGCGCAGCAGTGTTGGAGGAACTCCTGGAGAAGAGCAAGCTGAACTTTGTGTCTTGAGGCATCATAAAGCATTAACCCTTTCTGGAGCACCCTGTGGTGATGAGCGGGAGCTGTGGTGTGCTGCAGAGAGAGCTGAAAGCAGTGACACCAGGACGAGGGCATAGATCACGTTGGCAAACCTCTAGTGGTTGTTTCTGTATGCTGGCACTGCAGAAGCAACAGTGTGGGCATTTAACTCTTAATCCATTCTCCTAGCTCCCCTGGGAAATGTTGGCATTTTTTGCTGATGGGGCCTGTGGTGCCCTCGTTATTGCCCTCTATCGACAGGGACACAGCCTCTCAAGGTTTGCAACACCCTGTTCGTATAACTGAGCCTTTCCTCAGTGCTGATAAGAATTCCCTCCTCTCAGATTACTGCTCAGAGCAATGGACCAGCTTTCTGCTCTGCTTGAAAACTCTAAGTAGTGCCTATTAACACTGTGACAGAAAAGCTGCTGATCCCAAAGGGCAGGAGAGATCTCATGCATAGATCTCTCTTTTTTTCTGGTCAGGCAATTAGAATTAGGTGGTAGTTCTCTTACAGGCCCTTTGTTTGTTGTAGTGAACTAGTTTTGATTAAATATATAATTGGGGAGGGCGCAAGGGATGCATGGAGGGTACTTTGCAGAGCCCAAGCTTTGCTGTTCCCCTGCATGCTTTGATCCATTTTCCAGTGTAACAGCCCATCAGCTGTTTTGGTGTGTGTCTTCCTGCTGCTCCTGTCTCTTGGGTGCTCTTGCTGGGCCCTGAGGACTGATGCTGGCAGTAGTACAAGCCTCTGGAAAGTGGGCAAGGCCTGGGCTCTTGCCCTCTCACCTCCCACTGAGGGTCCCCTAGCCATGAGGGCCTTTTCTATATGTGAAACATCTTTTCGTGTCTAGTACAAGACACCTTGCATCTCAGTGGCTTGCTGTTAAATCTTCATTAAAGTTCTGATGAGGAACAGAGATGGATCCTTCCATTGGAGCTAAGAAGCCAAAGTGCTTTACACGCACACAAAGCTTCTTGAAATGCTGGGTGTCCCCTAAGTAAGACTGCTGGTGAGGAGTACTTGTATTCTCTCTTTTCAGGAAAGCTGAGTGCCAGAACTGCTGAGAAGGAATGAAGACAATAATTTTTTTTTTTTAAATAGTGCTTTTCTTTTCCCAGCATGGTTAATGATTTTGGTACTGAAATTGCAAGAAATTTGGGTGAGGCACATACCTCCCATGCTCACTTCAGATGTGCTGTTAGTGAGAGAGGAACCTGCTCCCTGTCAGAGGAGCTGACCTGCTGCTCTTTTCCCTTGAGCCCTCTAGACTTGCTTTCCCACTGATGTTTAACTGTTTTCCTGGGTCATTCTCCAAGGGAAGTCCTATTTCCTCTTGATGTTAAGTTATGTGCAAAGAGGTTTTTTACTCTTTTTTTAACAGGTTCTAAGTGCAGCAGCTCATTTTCCCCTTGTGGTTCAAATGAGCTCAGTTTTCTGCTTCTGGGTGTCTTCTACATTCAGTGTGTCCGCTGCTAATGACAAAGCTTACCTCCCAACACAGATTCAGCTCTTGCCTAGGAGGGCAGTGTTTGAATTGAGAAGCATAATTATACACTGCTGTATTCCCTTGCCTTATTCCACATGCCATAAGAAATTGTGCAAGGAGATGAAGCAGCAGCCATCAACTGCTGATATTACCATTACTTATACAGTCATGAAAACAAAGAGCCCTTGCAGATAGCTGTGCTGTTGATTTGTGAGCTTTGGTCACCCCTGGGCCTGGGATCGTGCCTTTGTTCCTTACCTGCAGTCTCCTGTTCTTCTCCCTTAGCTCAGCACCATGCCAAATTAGACAAAAATTATCTCTGGGCTTGCACAGCTTGTGCTAAATCCTCAGTGCAGGAGGATCTGGACCATTGCTGGAACAAGATACAAGCTGATAATAACCCCTGCTATTAGTCCATTGGGTCAAAAAGATGACCTAATTGTGATAATTGCCTTCTGGCATTGTCTGTGCAACAAACCTTTTGGCTGCATGTGTAGGCCTGTGCCCAACAGTAGGCATTCCTATCCCTCATAACTGAGCTCAAAGATTAAACTTCTATTCCATAGAGCTGCCATCTGCTGCAGTTTGTGTCCAGTTACTGAAGAACCTTGATCTTACACCCAGCACTGGCATTGTCTCTGTGCTTTTTCCTACCACCTTACTGGAATGACTTGCTGAGACTGGAACAGACTGACTAAACCAAAACACAGAAACGGTCTAGTAGGTGAACATAGATGTTACTAGCTTGTGTAGTCACTGCCTTGAGGCAGCATAAAGTGAAAAATCAAACAGTTCTCAAAAGATATGTTTGCCCACAGAATGGCTAAGTCCAAATTCTGCATAATGGCACTAATTGAGTGTTTCAGGCTTGATGCTGTCACCTGCAGCCATTGTGTTTATGATATTACTTTGTTGATACTGCCGTGGAACTGAGTGAGGCCATCATTTCCCTGAGCTCCTCATGGTCCTGGCATTTGTGACAAGGAAGTAGGGTGGCACCATTTGAGCTGAGCCCAAAAGAGCCCAGCCTACATTTAGCACTCTCTCGTGCATGTTTTCGTTTGCACTACTTTTGGGGAGAGACATGCCAGTATATATCCTGTTACAGGAATTTTGAACTGCTCCCATCTCCAACAGAGCTGAAATGCTGCTTTTTAGCTGACTGTCATAAATTACATATTGTCATTTTAATTAATTTGATTTACTGCTTGGAGACATTTAAACTTGGAATCCTTGCGGGCATGAAGGCAGCTGCCCGTGAGCCCTACACCCAGCACCAGGAGCTCTCTGGCTGCCCTCTGGGCTAGCCCAGGACTTGCAGAAATGACATACAGAGATGAGGTCTGGGAGGAGGTGACTCTGGATGAGGGTGTTTGAAATGGGTTGGTGATGGGGACCACCCAACGCTCTGGACTGAGTGTTTTGAGTGGCACATATGTGGTGTGCTAATCTCTGAGAGCCAGATGGAGTGGATTTAATGTCAGAAGACATTTTCCAGGGATCAAAGCAGCTTATAGAAATAATTTATTTTTACCTTTAAATGAAAAGAAATATGATAAATGTTAAAATGGCCCTTAATTCATGAGCTTCATGTCCCTGGGGTATGATTAGCACCAGATAGCTGGGCCTCCCTGCTGTGCCTCGTTGCTTAGTTACACTACACAAGTACACTGTGCTTTCATTTTCTGTCTTATGTGAGCAGAAGCAGCATGATATAAAAGTTCAAAAAAGTAAAAGACTCTGAGAGTACTCTCAGCTGTATTCCAAATCACTTGGGCTCCAGCAATACCACATGCGCTGTGCTTGCTGTGAATGGAAAGAAGCTTTCCTGATCGTGGGTGTAAATCAGTAGAGACCCCATTAGCTGCAGCTGCTGGAATAAAGCAGTGCAAACAAAATCAGAATCACGCCCAAAAGACTGATCCTTTGTGGGAAGTAATTTGTTTTCATTAAGAGAGATTAGCATCACAGTAGTATGATAAACTTAAAAGGCCTTGGAAGAGCTATTGTTGCTCTTAAGTAAATATTGACTCTTAAAAAAAAAAAATTAGCAGATTGCATATTAATCTCCTAAAACAGAACTGCCTTGAAGAGATGGATACTTAAAGAGTGTACTATGTCTGTCTTTTTACAGGCTTTATTAATGAGGGTTTGGTTGGATGGTGAAAAATCAGAGCTGGCCTATGCTGAGTCTCATGAGAGCCACTGGTCTGGTGTAGCTGGAAAATCTGGGGAAAGCTCCATGCAGAAAAATGTGAGGACCTGCAGTGGAGAGAGGGATATCAATGGGTTGCAGGGTAAGGCTTCTGTTCACTTTGAGATTTTCTGCTGATTATATGGAGGAGTAGAACATGTAGTTCACAGCTCTTTCTTACTGTCAAAATACTTATTTTCCTATTTCATTTGTCCTGTTAATGGATTCTTAAATACAGACACATAAAGGTCTCATAGGAATAAAGACAAGACACAGTCTTGCTTGAGAAAATTCTCTGGCAATTCAAATGGTTTTGCAGGAATTCTGGAACACCTCATTCTAGATATATGGCTGTGTGATTACAGCATTTTCCTTGGGAGACTGCTCATACTTTTTTGCCCACAGTGGCTACAAAGCCTGTTACCACCAGCTGCTCTTTCCTTCTATTTCATGGCTGGGTCTTCAACTACACAAAAACTGGAGGAGAACAAGGAGGTTAATAAATATGTTAGTTAATTCCCTCAGACTGAAATGGGTCAAAGATCTTCAGATTTTTCTGTACTATTTTGGTTAGCTGTTGAATTTGACCTTTTTTCTTTCTTTTTTTTTTTGATAGGACATAGGGAAAAGATGCCTCAAACAGTATTTCAGCAGTACTTTTTAATGGTAATTTAATAACTGTGTGTTAGAAATTAATTTTTCACTTCCAGTGGGGGAGGTGAAAGAATTGCTGATGTAGTAAGGCAGAGAACTGGCAAAAGAGGTCATGAATTGGCATTGCAAGGTTTTGGATAGTGAAAAAAAGATGCTTTCTTTCTGGCAAAGAGCAGCTCTCCTGAATGCCTCATTCGTTCTTAAGGGTTATGCCAATTAGCAATTTGTTTTTTCAGAGTTGGGAATACCAAATACTGCTGTTGTTCCATGAATTTGGTAGGAATCTCTTCTCTTGCAAAGTCTGGCGTAAGAAAATTCAGGCAATCTTGAGGTGAACAATTACTAACATTTTCCTTCAACTGACTTTGGACAGATACCTCCAAAGAGGTAAAAGCAAAGCAGCAGCTTTGCAACCTTTATTGCTTTTATTTCCCAGTATTTTTATGTGACAAAGGATATACTCCTAGCTCAGATATGTTCTGATTTTTCTCATCTACATTTTACACTGTGATCCCTGCTTTGAATGTCCTTGTATTTAGACAAGCAGCCAGCCCTTCTGCGTCAACAGATATCTTTATAATTTACTGAGAAAACATCTCCTTTCCTGGATGCTTATTCATATGAAAGAAGTTTTTATCCTAGGGAGCCAGCTGTTCTTCCCCTGTTACCTCTGATAGTTAAGATATTGCATATTTAGGCAGAAATGTATAAGGACAGGAGCTCTCATTTTCACTTGAAGTATCTCCAAGGCACTCATCAGCAGGCTCCTTGGTTGAGAGCTTTTGCCTGTTTTTCAGCTGACAAGCCAATAAACGTGCAGATATCTGGGAATGCAGTGGGTTCACTTGGTACACGTGGGTTTTACATATTCATCCCATTAATAAGGGACAAAGGAGCCTTCCTTTTTAGATTTGGGTGAGGGTTCTTCTCCTATTTGATGTGAACACATGCAGACAGTAAGGTAATAACCAACCATGTGCAATCATTAAAGAAAAGGAAGAAAATGCAAGCCAGTACAGATTTTTAAACATTTTTTCCCCTGAAGTGGAAATCTGTGTATTTCTTTCTTGCTGCTTTACTATGTTTCAGCACAGTGACTTCCTGCTTAATGCAGTAGAAAGTATGGATGCTGGAGCATTTGGTGTATCATTAAAAAGCATAACAAATAAATAGCTTATAATAAGAAACTCATCTAGGTGTTAAAGACAACTCTTTTTTGAACTAGATGCACTGGTAAGAGATCCCTGTGCCCTCCTGCCTGCAGAGAGCCTGAGGATGTACTCAGACCACATTGCAGTGACTGCAGCCTGTGCAGGCAGGAGCTGCCAGGGCAGAGGCACCTCCCTGCTGCTGCCTGGTTCGCTGCTCCTACCCAGGGGAGCGCCAGGGGTGAAGGGCACAGGAGCAGCAGATCCTGGGGGAGGCAGTTCCCCCAGCTCACTGCGCCTGCCCCGGAAGTTTGCGACAGGCCAGAAACCTTTCATCCACACACGCCTCCAAGGCCCCACACATAAAGTCAAAAAAAAAGAGGGGGAACTAGACTAACATCTTCCATAATTACCCAAGAGAGATGGCAAGGCATCATTTTGCAGCTAAATGTCCCCTAGGGTAGTACACCTACTGTCCAGCAAGCATTAGGTTTATCTTCCTGAGGAAAAGCCTTTCAATGGGAAAACCTGCCCAGTCAGAAATACTTGCACAGTGTGAGAATGCTTACTGCAGGAGGGATCACTTCTGCCTCATATTTTTTCTGAGTGTAATATCACTGCAATTTGAGATAGGTTAAAAATCAATGTGGATGATAATTAAATATTCCATTTTAAAAATGAAAAATGGATTTTCATGAAGAAGATATTTCAGTAAGGTCAGTGGGGGCATGGAAATGAGTAAATCAGTTTTTGTTCACAGTTTACAAAATCTCTGTTACAAGAATTTAGATTTGTAAACATTTGTAAATCTAGGTTCCCTTGGACACTTGCACAGATCTAACAGCCATGGGATAAACAGGCTATATGTTCATCCAGCCAAAGTTACAAATCAGTGAGAATAAGGGGAAACATCCCAGGGCCAGATTTTCAGGAAGAAAACTAAACTCTACTTTTTCCAGCTTTACCTACTTCCAGTTTTATCGCAAAAATCACTAAGTTTGCTCTATGTTTTCCCAGAAACTCTTCTTCTGTTGTTACAGTCAAAGTGAATTTCATATTTCATGGACTCCCTCTCACCTAATTAGACGTAAGCAGTTCTATAAAGCTGTTCTTCTTTTTATCCTGGAAGGTTTAAGAATGCGAGGATCGGTAATAGAAAGTTGTCGGTATCAGTTTCAGAGAATATTGTGGTTCTGAGTGGAGCTGATTGATATGGAAATGCAGAGGATTAGCAGTGTAATATTCATTCTATCTCTGTACTTGTTTTACAAGTGGAGAAGGCAGTTGTGATTTCTTTTTGTCTCTAAAAGGCTTGACAGAAGAAAACTCTAAATGCAACTTTTCTAAAACTTCAATGATTTTAGAGCATGGGGAATGCAGGTGAGGGGGGAGAGGTTGTACCCTGTTAGTCTTTTTAGCTGGCTGGCATCTGCTGACAGTAGGAGATGAGCATAAATAAACCTGGTAGCAGGGAAGCAGAGCAGGAGTTGCCTCTGAAGGAGGAGCTTGGCAAAAATCCTACCCAGAGACTATTTGAACTGATTGGCTGTGCAGTTGAAACCTGAATTAATAGTAATAATGAACGCTATGTGAGGAAGTGCTGTCCTCAAGAACAACTGACTAACCTACATTTTAAACCTACAGTGCCCTTCTGCAAAGCTTTCTTTGTTGGTCTCATAATTTCTTCATCACTTAACATATCATGAAAAACGTTTAACCTTCCCTATCCAAATACACACACACATGCTCTTTGAAATTGAAACCTCCTGATATTCAGGAAGCCTCCTGAAGTTTCTTCTCCCAAAGTAGATGTGCTCAGCTTTCTGAAGCACTTGGTGGCCACTTGAGAGTTTAGGTGCTTACATAGGGAAGTGGACTCTCGGCTCTGCCGGCTGTCGGTGTGTTGGAGGTGTGGGGTGGAGGTGTTTGCACCCTCCCGTCACTGGCACATCCTCCCCACCTCAGGAACAGTCCTACGAGGCGACCTCTTTGTGACACAGGTGCTCATTTAATTTCAGCGATTGCTCACATGCAGCAAAGCCAAGTGTGGCTCCTGGGGAATTCTGTTGACTTCAGTAGATTTACCGTGGTGTAAATCAGGAGCCAAGTGACAGAAGAAGCCCATATGTTCTCCTGGAGTGCTGATTACAGGAGAAAGGAACTGGATCAGAAGAAAATGATTGCACCCAGATTGTTTTCAATGTTTTAATGACTAGCTTAAGGCAGCAAATAAAAACAGAATCAGAGGTGATTTATATTTTTGCTGAAATCTAAACAGGTCTGGCCCTAGGCATTTGCATTTGTTCCTGTCTAACACTGTGGCTGACTTTCAGACCTCTTGAACTGCAAGAACTGCTGAAGGAGTGAAGTGTAGGCTACTTGTATAAATCAGTGTCAAGACTCTTAGAGACAACATAAAGGGCAGGAGGGGTATATGTATGGGAAGAACTGGGTTGCTGAGGAGGAATATCATGTTTGTAAGGAAAGCAGTGTTGTTTATGGGAAATACATTTTTTTTTTTCTTTTTTTTTTTGGCTAGATCTGCCCCAGATTCCCTGATCAGCAATAGCTACTTTCGCAGGTCTATCTCACTGAAATCAAGGCTTATTACAGAATCACAGAGTATGCTGAGCTGGAAGGGACCCATAAGGATCATCGAGGCCAATTCCTGGCCCTGCACAGGACCATCCTCGAGGGTCCCACCATGTGCCTGAGAGCGTTGTCCAAACACCTCTTGCATTCTGTCAGGCTGCTGCTGTGACCACGGCCCTGGGGAGTCTGTTCCAGTGCTCGACCACCCTCTGGGTGAAGAATCTTTTTCTCGTATCTACCCTGATGCCCCCCAGGACACAGATGTCCCTCCTGGCTGCCAGGGCACTGCTGACTCATGTTCAGCTTTCCACTGACCAGGACCCCCAGGTCCTTTTCCGTGGCACTGCTCTCCAGCCTCTCTTTCCCCAGTCTGTCTGTACATCCAGGGCTGCCCCATCCCAAGGGCAAAATCTGGGACTTCCTCTTGTTGAACTTGACGTGGTTGGTGATTGCCCAGTCTATTTGCTGAGGTCTCTCTGCAGGGCCTCCCTGCCTTCAAGGAGTCATCAGCTCCTCCCGGTTTTGTGTCGTCTGTGAACTTGCTCAGTGTCTCTTCCAGTCTCGTGTCCAAGTCATTTGTGAAGATGTTGAAGAGCACAGGGCTGAGAATGGAGCCCTGAGGAACCTAACTAGGGACAGGTCTCCAGGAGGAGAAAAGGACCATAACAGACCATGACCTGGAGCCCCATAGAGTAAGGCTGTTTGCAGCTATTAAGGGAAGAGCTGAAGTGTTTGGGACAGCAGCCATTGGTATATAATAATAGGAGAGAAGCACTCCCTGTCTTTCCACGAGCAGGGCTACCATTTCACCCTCTATTTCTCTGGTCACAAGAGCAGCCTACCAGACTCTCTGTGTCTGTTTCTGGCTCTCTATCCCAGCTGTGTCATTCCAAAGGTTAGTTTTGTTTACATTGCTGTAAAGGTTTTGGCTGTGTCTGGCCTAAGGACAATTTTTAGATCAGTAGGCTGGGTCCCAGTTCACTCTGGGTATTTCAATGCCCTTTGGGATCAGAAAGCTCAGAAATGCTGTAGCCAGACCCCCTGAGCAGGGAAAGAGGGCTGAAGCCCTTTCTACATAGGCAGCAATGCTGTAAAAAATCTGCACATTAAATGAATGTTTGCTTTATACATGATATAGCCCCTCTTGCATCCAAATTCACACAAAAGAAATGGTGACGTCTGTTCTTCCTCGCCCCCTCAGCGATGTGGTGGGGGTGTTTCAGTGACACACTGAGTTCACAGCACCGTTTCTCAGCTTCTTGTTAATGTATGCCACTGTAGAAATCTCATTCATGGATGACACTGATCTCATCACAGATATTGATTCATCAGCCAGAGTTGAGCATTAATGATGAGTTTCTCCTACACAGTTCTTTGATAGCTCTGATGTCTGGTACCAGTGGAATAGGCTGGTGTTGGCTGATGTAGGGTAGGTGGTCTCAATGGAGGGGGTTTTTTTTCAGCTTCTCTGTGGATCTCTGAGGATTTCATGTGTGGGTTTGGATTAGGTATTCTGCATCAAAGGGATCTCAGTTTCTTTTTCCAGCAGTTTCCACTGAACTATAAGTGCCTATTATGCAACAGCAGATCAAAACAGGGAGGAAGGGTGAGGTGAGCTGCTGATATTTGCTGGTATTAATTGGAATGACTCTTCCAAATGTACTCAGTCATTAACAAATTCTGTTTTGAAAAGTTAGTCCTGGAAACTGGAGTTTGGAGTGTATTGAAACAATATCAGGAAGGGAAAAGTTAGCTGGTGGAAAGCTTTTTGTGTTTATTAGTCAGTTTTCATTCTGTTTGGGGAATGTGGGGGGAAAGTGAGGGCTAGCATTTCTGGTGAACTGGGAAGGTCATCATAACCATAAGGCATTTTACGTGTTTAAGCTTTGTGATCTCCAGCTTTCCAAGGTTCAGTTAGAAAACTACAGGCCATTTTAGGGGAGGGTGGCAGTTTCCTGTCAGACCTCCCTGAGTAGGGGCCAAGGGCACTCACCAATCTTCACAAATCCTGTTTCCCAGGGAACATTTTCCTATGTCAACTGACTGTTAATCGTCTTCACGCTTTTGCAGGATTGAGTTCTTGATACATTTCTGTTCATTCATTACTTCTTGCAACTATTTTTGTGACCAGGTAAGCAATGTCCTGCGCCAACAGTCTGTCCCCCTCAGTACTATAAAATACATATACAGCCATGCAGCAGCCCCTGGCAGAAAGGTGCAGTACACAGGCTGGGAGAGAGAGATGTAAGACACAGGGTGTTGTAAGGGACAGCACCATCTGCTTTGTTGACAGCCACTTGTGCGGAGAGGACAAGGCACTGATTAATTTGTCAAGGATTTGTCTGAAGAGCTGTGAAAGAAGGCAGATAGGTGTATGTACAATGCACAGGGAGGTGTGGGGGGCAATGAGATGGCTCTCAAGACAAGAGAGAAGGGTGATCTAACCTTTCAGAATGGGTATTTGGACATCTCATTTGGAGAGTGGGACAAAGGCATTGACACAGCTTGCTGCAAGACAGCGATGAAAGATGTAAATTGTTGCTGAGCAGCAGAATATAAGTATATATTTAGAGTGCACAATAAGATATGAAGAAAAAAGTGCAGGCTGGCTGCTAACCCTTAGTTGATTTTTTTTAATTTATTTTTCATTTTTTATATTTTTCTTTCACTGAAACCTATGAGGAAAAAGGTCTGCTAATCTCCACTAATTGGCAGTGCTGCTGCCGGGCTCACTGTACGAAGGACCAAAAGAGCCAGAAGGATGAGGGACTGCCAGGGAGATGCGATGGAGGGATAAGAAGCAGCAGTGGTCAGTGGGAGAGCTTTCACAGCTGCAGTCCACTCTAGACTTTTTACCCAGGCTGTGTTCTTCTAAAGCCATGATATAAAATGCAGACAAGTTATGTAACTAAGCAAATTAAAACCAGTCTAGAGGCATTTTGGGACTGGCTAAGAAAGACAAAAAGTGCTCCTTTCACAGGAAAGCTGCAAAAAAGAATTACCTTCTTACAATCGGTGCCAGTACTTTAGATCAAAAGAGAAGTATGATCAAATATGGATAGCAAAGATTCACAAATTTAGGGAGAATTTTTGCTGGAAAGGGAGTTTCAAGCAGATTAGTAATGATCTCATCACTTTTATCAATTATCTGGAAATCATCTGTAAAAGAAACCAGAAAGATTATGACTGATGTTAAACTTTTGGGCAATTCAAAGTTGCCTATTTATGGTATTGGTTATCTGTGGATCAACAAAAAAATAACAGGTAAAGACCCCTGACTCACAGTAGCTCAGTTCTGGGCTGCTGAGCTCTTACTACTGACAGACAGTTTATGGCAAGGGTCTGTTGCTGAAATAAGTCCATCTGGCATATAGTTTTTGAGTCCTCTAGAGAAGCTTCTATCTGGGGTCAAAGAAGGAAAGAGGAATGCCCTTCGATCCTCAGCACTACATTTTTGGAAATGAAGATATTAATACCACAAGTGCTGTTCCATCCTCTTACAGAGACATGCTTATACAAAAAAGGAAAGTAGAAATGTAAATATAATTCAGTTTTTGGAGATTCTGTACTGAGACTGCATGTACAGACCTCTCAAGGCAGGATGCTTTGAACTGGACACTTATCTTTCTCAGGTCTAATCCAGTTCAGTCGTGGTAAGTGTGAGGAGGATGAGGAGGGGAAGGTATTGGAGGATCTGCTACTCTGGAATGCTCACACATTCGTTGCCAGTCTTAAGTTGGCAGCGTGGATTGTGTGCAGAGACATTAATCACAGAACAGGTGCAAAATTAAAGGAAACTTCCAATTTTGCTGCCAATTGTAGGGGCACTGAATGCTTAATGAAGTGAATTCTATTTTGAACTTGTTGCGAGCAACCCAACAGAGCAGTACAGTTTGCTCTTCCATTGACAGGCAAAGGGGACCGAGGCACAGATCCCTTTCACTTCCACACAAAGTCTTTACTAATCCCTTGATTACAATAAAGATTTGTTTTAGTCATAAACTCCTACTCAGACTTCTAAAATACTACCCAGCAGCAGGATTGACATTGGACCCGTGGAGACAGACGTCTGCCAAAGCATAATTGCAGTACTGGGGACTTATGTTAATCAGAAGTTTGTTCCCAAATCTCTAAAAATTATGGAAAGATTTCAGTGGCTTTGGATTAGACCTTCATTTATGCTATTTAGCTAACATGTACCAGAGAGATTTCTAGCTGCCCAGCTTAGTAGGTTTTAAGATGTTAATGTCCTCCTCCTTCCAGGCTCTAGCCTGGAAGATTCGTGTCACTTGGGAAAACATGATTTCATAATTACTGTGAGTCCTGGTTGTAAAATATTCATCTCATGATAAACCTGTTTTGCTTGCTGATTTTTCAGGAGGAAGCAGGAGAAAAATTGATGTTACTGGGCAATATTTTGGAGGCATTTTAAAATAATTTGTGGAGAGTGGATTTTATTCTAGGTTTATTTCTGGGTGGAATGGAGTTGGGGTTTTGTGGGTTTTTTGGTTGATTGCTTGTTTGGGGTGGTTTTGTTGTTCTTGTTTGGTTTGGGGTTGGGTTTTTTGTGGTTAATTTTTTTAAATTTTTGATATTATTTTTCTTTCTTGTGCTTAGTGAAATTTTGCCTGGTAAAATGCCTCATGAGACATCCTAGCCAATTCACCCTGTGTTTTACGTGTATCAAAATATACGGATCCAGCCTGTGCAGCTGCTTGCTGTCAGGTTCATTACATCCTGAACATCCACGGCCCCAAGTGATTTCTGTTGAGGCCTCTCCTAATTCATTGTGGGAGATGACAGATTCTGTAGAGAGCAGCTGATCCTCACGGAGGTGGGAGTGGAGTTGCCTGATTGATTGTCCACAGAGGACAGGTAGGCACTGAATCAGTCTGCAGGGAAGGAGGATACAACAGGCAGTTGGGTTTTGTCTTTCTCTGGAGATTTCGTTCACGTTCCTGGATAACACGTGCTTTGTTTTGCCTTTGTTCCACATAATGCACTGGCAATGGCTAAGGATTTAAAAATTTTTTTTCTCTTGTTTCTCATGTGTTCCTAGAAATTGGAGAGGAAAGTGATACTGTGTTTTTCAGACAAAGCCAGTTAGTCCTCTTCATAAAAGCTTGGTGTGTTTTACTGCATCCAGTGTTAAATCACCCAGAAGAGCCATCACAAGCAATTACACCCTGGTGCTCTATCATCTCAAACAGGGGAGTGAGAGGGTGGACTTTTGGAGCACACTTCTCCTAAACACATTGGTATAATTCCACAGCTTCTAGGAATTATTGCTGCCTTGTAAAGAGTCAGTTGATGAAATATTGCAATCGAGGACTGGGCATGGCTCGCTCAAGTGTGAACTGTGCAATTTGCTGCTCAGCACACTGTCCCAGAGCACACGTGGCACCCCTGTGATCCAAGGGAAGCCAGCCAGGCAGGGGCACTGGGAGAAGTTGCCATCTTCACACCAGAAAAGGCTGACAAGAGCTGCCCCAAAGTTCTGTACTTGTACCTGAATTTAATTTGCAAAGCTTTCCCAGCAGGGAAGGAAGCTGGCATGGCTACAACAGCCAGTACCTTGCTCTGAGTAGGTTGTGTACCTCTTTCCTTAGAAAGGCTGTGTGTGGTTGCACTGTTTTCCTCAGTGGCCGTGGAGTGATCCTGGGGCAGCAGGATCAGTAGTGACCCCATGGTGAGGGGAACCACAAGGGGAAGAAGGGCACCTGGATCTGGGCCAGCACTGCAAGGGCTTTGTCTCTCACATCTCTATGCGAGGCTGATGATTTAAGTTTGCCTGGAGCAGCATGTGTTGTAACTTGACTTTTAGTGCTTGTTTTAAAGTCCAACTCTCTCCACATGGCAGGATTTTTAAATGACAGGTGTGTGTGCGTCTTTGAAAACATTGCTTTCTTTCCCTAAACCCTTAGTTAAGTGGATCTTGTCAGGTGAACAGTCAAAAAGAAAGGCAGGAGAGGAACTGTTGTCACAAAACTACCATGTACAAAGGATGTCTGAATCAGTACACAGTTCATCCAGGCAGCTGATTATTTAATATCATTGTTCAATTTAAAATGGCAGAGAATTTGAACAAAGATTAATATGATTCTGGCACCTGCAGATAGGCAAATGTAGGATGGGCAAATGTGAATGTAGATTCTGACAATAAGGAAGAGAACAGTGTTTAGCTCATCTGAGCACTAGGGTCAAGTATTTCCCTGTCTCCCACTTCATTACAGCATTTAGTGCCTTGTCACAGAAGGGTTCTCTGAGTGCTGCCTTTGTGATCATAGGCAGAGTTCTGTGGCAGGACCCAGAGGAACACAACATTGTATTGCCTTCCCAACAGAGATTTGAGCTGACGACAGCTGTGTTTGTAAACTTAGAAGTGCCTTTATATGTTATCCCACATGTAAAAAAAAAAAATGTGCAAATAACACTCAGAAGGATCATCAAAAATCCTTCCTTCCCATAGAAAAGACCTCAGGAACTAGCAGAGTGACTCTGATCTTCACTCTGGCACTGGCAGCAGGGGACTGCCAAATTAAAAGCGGTTCAGACATAGTGTGCATTTACTTTCCCCTGAGCTGGAATGGCTGTTTAGCACAACATGGAGTCTGATGCAATTTAAGCCTCTAAACCAGAACCATAGAAGTTCCCTTTTCTAATTAGGTGCTGTGTCAGGTCCCCGGGTGGCTTCAGCATAGCAGCACATTAGGCCAGATCCAGTTCTGCCTCTGCACCTTCTCTGCAGCAAATCCATGAGTCCAGATTATTGTTCTGGTAGCTGTTGGGGGCGGGGGGGGAGGGTTGTGTTTGGGGTTTCTGGGTTGTTGTTGGGGGTTTTTTGGTTGGGTTTTGTTGTTGCTGAGGTTTGGGGTTTTTTGAGGGGGAAGGAGGAGGAGGATTGGGTGTTGGATTCCGCCACCCCCTACTAGGTAATCTGACATCCTGCATTTTCTCTGTAGTTCTTCCTCATGTCTAAATGTGTTTTAGGAAACCAAATACTCCCTGTTCTGTTTTGGCAGCTGCAAGTGGTCTGTCTCCCTCACTCCTCAAAATAATAATAATTGGTTTGGAAAAAGAAGTTCATATTGTTTGCTTTCCTTTATAGTTATCCACTGCATCTACCTCGTGATTCAATAATATGCCTTCTGCTTACATCTAGCTTAGTGGCAGCTCTTAGCTTGAATACTTTGGCCACCTTTAATGTGATAACAAATTGCTGATTATCAAGGGAGTGGTAGCACTTACTTAGACTCCCACACACACTAAATCTAGATTAAGGAATGTGAGAAATAAAATGAAGGCAAGAGAATTGTTGGCTCCTTAATCAGTATGCTATTAAACACCAGAACACAACCCATTCAGTTCCCATTATTGAAAAAAAAAAACCCCATAATTGAATATTTAATATGACAAATGTGATGAAATAGACATTTGAAAAAGAAGCTAATGCTATAGCCTATCATGTTCTAAAATAATGAAAGATGGGGACAAGGGAAGAGTGTGCTTCTCTTAGTGGTTATAGGAAGGGATGAAAACCTGCCTTTTGTTTCTGACCATTTGCCATTATGGAGACTTCTGTCCAGTGACTGTTCCACTGCCCCACTGCAAAGTGGCCGTGGTGACACTTAGCTCCCTTACTACACCAGCTCAAATTACCCAGTCTGTGGAGCACTTGGGATTTTTTTCTCAGTTTTTCCTTCCAAATAAATAATAATGTCTTCAAGAAAAAAGAAAAGAAACAGGGGTACAGAACTAAAAAGACGACGTCTTAAATTGAAGCTCACGTCTTAAATTGAAGCTCATATTTAAGAAGGGATTCTGCTTTCATGTCTTCAAGTTCATTTATAAGAATGACCATATTAGGACAGCAATTCCTGTTACTTTAATTCTATTCCGTGTCTTGGAATTTTTCTTAAGCTTTAGTTTCGGAGTCAAGAAGTCATGTAAGGATCTCTTCTTACAGAAGCGCACATTTTTATTTTCATGCAGAACATCTGAAGAACATAACAGCAGTGTATATAGATTTTACGAAAACAAAAAGAAACTTGCAAAATAAACTGTGTGATCTGGTGGTTGATGTGAGGATAAGAAGAAAGGATAATGTCTTTTGAATTACTATGTCAAGAATGAATTTTAGGGCTTTGTTTGGAATTAGTTCTGGAGGCATTCCTTTTTGCTTCTAACTTGCCACAGAGCAGTACTAACTCTTTCTTCTGTAGAAAGCAGAAAGAGGCACTTCTATTTATTTATAATCTCTTAAACTGAGATACATAGCCTGGTGTTCTTGGCAGATTGCATAAAACACCCATCTATGAACCAATAAAGAAATGCTCCCAGATTGATTAGACACGGGATAAGGCTTAGGCAGAGAAGAGCTGGCCCAAATCCATTTTAAGTTAGGTACAGGTCTGAGTTATGCTTCATCTCTGCCTGCCTTTTCCTGCCTGCAGCTGCAGTCCATTGAAGTTGTTGTCTAGGATACAGGCAGGCTTAGTTTATTCAGCTCATGTTTTAAATGCAGAAAGAAGGATGATTTGAGGGCTAATGCAAACAGCCCTGTGGCATTTAACATGTCACTTATTATCAGAGCTGCTTTTATTTTTCAAGTGGGAAGGTGCATGTACTTAGGAGGTACCTTGAAAGTACAGTGGTAGAGCCACAGCAGGCAAGAGAGAGTCAGACAAACATCCTGGTATCTGCATCCTGCAACTACATCCTTCTGTGTTATGTATTGGTCTTGCAGGACTTAGAGTGGGGATGAAATCTTCCAGTTTATTTGCTTATTTTACTCAAGTTTAAAACTTCCCTTCCTACTAACCTGGTAGTTCTAGGGATCAGAGAAGCTGCAGACAGTCTCCTGAGCCGCAGGACACAAACATCTGTGTCTGTGGCCATCCATCATGAATGTGTGAGTATTTGAAAGCCACATTCTGTATGCTGTGTCACCACTGAGCATCTTTCCCTAGCTGCAATGGCACAGCCAGCATGTGAGGAGTAGGAAGGTTCATGTTGTTCTGCTCCTGGGCTTCTTAAGTTTCCTTGTTAGATGATCATGGAGAGAAGGCAGGAGCCCACCATTTGCTGCTGGCTTCTGTCCAGGAGCATCATGGAGCTTCTGCTAAGACCACTTCCATTAGGAGAACCTTCACCTAAGGACATGAAATCTCTTATGTCACAGAACCTCATAAAACTAATAAAAGGTGCCTACTGCAGGTGATTGACTTGGAGACATGGGATTTTTCCAAAACGTTGGTGTGTTGAGGCTAGATATGTAGGGGCTTGTGCAAGTCAGCCTTTCCCTTCCTCTGATGCAGTAGTTTTCTATGGAATGCAAAACAAACTTCCAAGCAAAGCAATTAGCCAGTGTCTCTGGAAAGCAATGTTATGCCTCTCAAGCATGGGCATACAGGAAAGGTCTGGTAAGACTTTCTCTCTCTGAGCTACAGAGCTTTAATCAACACCCTGCACAGGGGAAACTGCAGGGAAAACTCTGTATTATTTTGCTCCATTGTTCTAAAGAGTAGCAGGGATAAAAAAAACCTGAACAAACAACAAATCCCCAATAATCACAGCTCATAAATTCTTCATAGTGTGAATGGTCCTTAGGTGGATACATCCACTCAGGGAGGTATGTGACAGCTTCTAGGCACAAACTGCTGCCCTCTGTGTGGCCTACAAATTGCTGTGTACACTAGCTAACACTTTGCTGATGGGCTGGGCTGTTTAACAGGAAAGAGCTCTTGACTGAAAACAGGCCATTTTTCTCCTTCAAAGCAGATCTATTTTCTCATCACCACGTCTCATAGTAATTCAGCAATACAGGGTTTGCTGTGCCAGCATCATCTTCCCTAGCTGTTTAATAACCATGCTCTGAACCAGAGCTGCAGAGTATCTCATTATTCTGCTCCAGAGGTAGGAGAGGAAGGGTAGATGTGAAGAAAAACATCTGTTTCTGAGCATGTCATAAGTAAGGTTATGCTGCCAACTGCAGTGTAGTATCTGGGATACTGCAGTCAGTATCCCTGCAGCAGCTGTAGGAGAGAAATGAAATGAGAGGAAAGAAAAATCAACATGGAAAAACATTATTGATTTCTTTTCTGCAGCACTGAGTTTAATATCACTTGAATTTAAAATATTCGGGAGCTGCTGCTTGCTAATCCATTTGCAGAGTTGGATGAAAGCTGCTGTTATCTTGGAGAGTTTGCAAAATCAGAAAGAGTTAATGCTGAAGTCTCTCCTGATGTTCCTCAGCACCTCAGAAAGAAGACCCATGGACTCACATGTCCATGAGGGCAGTCAGACCATTTTGAAATGTTATGAAAGCAGCATTCAAGGCGAGCTTCACTGCCGTGAGAGGCTGAAATGTCCTTCTGAGCAGCACAGGTACCTAAAGCATAGGGAGGAATACTGCACAACGTCCTGCCAAGACACATGAATTGTGGATGAACTTTCCATGTGTAAAATCTGGAGTCTGGGGTTTGTTCTTCACAGTGCTGCTGGCTCTGTCTGTCAGGATGTGGTCATGCAGGGCCAGATGTGCAGAAGCAGCAGGTCAGAGAAGCCTTGGGGTAAAGGCTCACGGGACAGCCCTGCCATTGGCTGGCACTGCTGACGTGCCCCTGGCAGGGACCAGCAAATCCCGAGGCAGAGAAAATCGATAGGCACTGCTAAAATGTTTGGCTTTTGCCCTTTTGGCTCTTGCTTCTCACAGTTTTCTTTGGCATACAAGTGTGGCCTTAACCTGCTTGCTGTGAAGATCCAGAGAAGTGCTTGGGCATGACACCAGGTCTTTCCAGCTTCTCTTCATAAATCACATTTAATTTAAAATAAATTTCTAATGGGAATATTTGACATAACATTTTTCAGCTGGCAGAGCATTACCCACCACATGCCGTGCCTTGCTTTCTCTAAGCTAGTACCACAGGAGAGCCTGAAAATTACTTTCTTGTAATGGGACTGCCTTCTCTTCACTAGGTTTGCATTGATTTTTCTATCATTTTCAGCCATGAGTTAGAGGACATTTCTTTCCTGCTGCTCCAACATCTGAAAAGGTAAAGCATTCTGCCTGTGGTATTGCAGTGACTATTTCAGTATGGCTAAAGTTAGTTGAAAAAAAGTATTTCAAAGGTGTTCTTATGATGACTTTTAGCTGCCTCTTTAAAAACACAAAAATTATAAAAAATTATAAAAAATAATATAAAAGAATGACTAGGGAAAATGTGGACACTCTCTAGAAGGAAATGGGAGACCTGGTTACCCAGGGTATTAAAAAGTCTGAGGTCCCCAATGACTTTTTTTCCCTTCAGTCTTTACTGGCCGTGAAGTTCAACGAGGCCAAGGTCCCGCACCTGGCTCAGGGCAATCACAACACAAATACAGGTCAGACATGAGGGAGAAATTCTTCACCATGAGGGTGGAGAGGCACCGGAGCAGGCTGCCCAAAGAAGTTGTGGATGCCCCATCCCTGGGAGTGTTCAAGGCCAGGCTGGAAGGGGCTTTGAGCAACCTGGTTTAGTGAAGGGGGGATTGGAAGAGAATCTTTAAGGTCCCTTCCAACCCAAACCATTCTGTGACAGACACACCAGTGCCCTTTAGCCATGGAACTGTACTGCACAACAGCACTGCAGTGAGGAAAGGACAAACCTGTCCAGAACACCACAAGCTCAGGGGAAAACTTGCTGCTGTTCAGCCTATGCTTTTTTAACTTGAGGAAATTTCGTCAAGAGGTGCATTATGTTTTGGCTGCTAACTTTTTTTTCTTTTAGACTCTGCAAAATATTTGGGGTGAGGGTGAGTAGAAGAGAAGCTAATGGGTGTTATAACCAGGTGTTTTAATGAGCAGTAAATTAACTTACGGAATTGAGAAGGAACCTTTCATTTTTAGATCACTGCTAAGATTAGCAGTAGCCCTGGGATACCTACTTGCTCTTTGCTTATTTCTATGCATCTCATGGAGAGGAAGGAAGAAATTCTGCTGGGAGCCCAAGGACCTGGTTAGGGCTGACCATTATTTCCACTAAGCTAGAATATGGATAGAATATGTTGCTGCTCCACCAAAATCTGTGCTCCTGAGTCCCTTCACAGCTGGTTTTCATCCCTTCATTTACTCATTTTAATAGTAAAAAAATGAGAGTTACTTTCAATTGTTAAGACAGTAAAGTGGATTATGCAGTTGCTTAGTATACCTGAGGGATTCAGGAGTAAAGGTACTTGGGGTAAAATGATATTCAGCAGGTCCAGAACACAACAGTACTTTGAAAACACCTGTTAGAGTATTTAAGATGGAAAGTCTTGCAGCAAATGAGATGAGCCTCTTTCAAAAGGTCTCTTTGTTTTTTTTAAAGCTTTTGGAAGACTCCTGAGACATGAGGCCAGAAGGCTGCCCATTTAATAAATGAGAGACCAAATTTTGTTTAATATTGTCTGTTTCAGAGAAGATGCTTCTGGCAGATGCTGTTTATTGAAACAAAAGCCTGATGGGTTTTGCTAATGATGGTGTATCCTACAAAATATTTATGTTCTGGGAATACTCTGAGTTGTGATCTTTTGGTAGGAGTTTTTATTGATGGAGTCTAGTACCCCATTATGGCAAATTTATTCTTTCTTTAGAGTTATATATATTAAACCTTTTCGCTGTCATTAGTTTTCCTGTCTTCAAAATGAGAATTAGCTTTGCAGGATATTATGGTATGGGTGAAAAGATGAATCGTTACTCTTTAGAAAGGTAATTAACCTCCAAAGGCAGCTGCCAGAGAGCTGCCATTATAGCATCAGCTGCACTCTGTTGCAGTTTTAGCCTTTCCCTGTCCTCCTCCAGCTCTGAGGTGCGTTGTTTATCAGCACAGTTCAGTGAAAGCAGCAAGATTGATACCTTCAGCACAACACCTGCAAGAAGCAGGGTGACAAATTTTGGGCTTTCACCGGAGTGACAACCCTGTGCTTTCCGCTCTTCCCATCAGGATGCAGAGCAGGGCTCTGACCTTGGCAGTGCACCTGGGCAGGTGCTGGCTACATCGGGTGGTGCTGATTAATTGTGCTTGCTCAGTGCAGGGGGGCTGCTCGTTAATTCAAGCCTGCGTAAAGGAAATAGGAGACCCTTAGGAGAGGGTGGTCCTTAGGTGAGCCCTGCTGGTCTGTGTCATGGAAAGACAGCTTTACAGAAGGCGCATTGACTTTGGGGGAGAGAGAAGGAAGAAAGAGCATCTCTCTCACTGGCAGTTCAAGTTTGAATCCTGGTATGAGTGTACTCTAGCACTGAGAGAGAAATACTTAGCCTGTCTACAGGCACTTGTTTGCTAGTAAACAAGAAACACTGTTCCAAACAGAGATGATTAACAGTGACAGAAAAATTTAGGAACTGGGTAGAAAGCTTTATTCTGCCTTGATCACAACTACCCATTATGTCAGTAGGTTCTGATTTTTTTCAGACTAATGTTAGGTGTACACTCATACAAACACACAACTCTGCACTGATCTCACCCTCGAGGGACTGTGGATTTATCTCTAATGCTGTCAGATTTATTTACAAAAGATAGAGTACATTTACAAATGCTCTGTTGTGTTATGTTATTTGGAACAGAGTGAAACCTAGTCCCAATGGATAAGGCAAAATGGAAGAAGGTTTTTAAGTCTTTGCCCTCACAAATGAAGTGGATTTTAATTGAAAGCATTGATGAGTTTCTATCAGCATACATGGAAAAGGAAAACACAGAATGCCTGGTAAAGAATGTACATTTTGTTGTAATGCTGGAGGAGTGCTCAACTTTGTGTGAAAATGATAGCAATAACAAGTCTTTGGCTGCTGCTGTTGTTCCAATGCATGTTTTCCTATTAGGACCATTTGAGTCTCTGTCATCCTTCAGTGACCAAACTGTAGTTTAGCTTTTCCACCACAAAAAGCTAGAACGATAGTGAAGATGATCCAGAGATATCTGAAATAAGAATGGCTCTGTCATGCTTCCTGGATTTCTAACTGACAATTAGTAAATGCCCTTGATTTTTTCCTAGATTCTTTTGTATCCTAGATACTTCTTTGTGTTATTGCCTACCTAGGTTTGTACATGCAATCTCCAATCCCGGAGAGAATGCACTTGCTAGTTCAGAGCAGATTTCTAGAAATTTTGAGGGGTCTCCTCCCTCCTCTTGCATGTCTGTTGCAGCTTGTGCATGCAGATGTGGTGCCACAGCTGTACATCCCTTTGCCTTCCCCATCCATAATGTGGTTGCATTTTTGTGCAGGTGGGCATGTGAATATCTGTTTCCAGAAAAAGTACAACTTCTTTTACAAAAATCTCTGCTTACATAAGAAGCACATTGTTCTCAGTAGATAGTGAGCTCTCTTTAAAGCTGCAGTCTTCAGTAAGACATACAAATGCCAGACAGTGACAGAATTAAACTCACATTAGTATAAAGACACTAGGAATGCATCTAATGCTTGGAACTTTCAGGTATGGGTAAGTGCTGCTGCATAAAAGCAATTGTTTCCAAACTCTGTTAGTGATTTTTTTATTTTACTGTTTATATTGCATTTAAAGCATGAAACAACGCATCTCCTGAAGTGCAATGCTCACTTGGATCCGTGGGTTCCAGCCTCTCCCAGTCAGTGGGAGTCTCTGCACTGATCTTGGCAGGCTCTGGACAAGTGTAGGCAGAGAAGACTGATTTTGTCATTGGAATGCTGAGCAAGTTGCACCACTCTTCTGTTATAGAGAGCTAAACTATGCAGGCATTCTCCTCAGGTTCTTGTTCCATTCCAGGTAGTAAGTAGATTTCATATGTGCATCCTTATATCCCTATGCAATCCTTGCCTGGTAGTAATGCTTTATGAACAACCATCCCTTGCCAGAACAGCCCTTTCCTACAGCTTTGACTCTCAAGGGTTTCTGCAGGGGAAGCAACAAATGGTGTATTGTATCTCCTGACAAGTGACTCCAGTAAAAGAATTGTGAATTCGTGTGGGTTTGTTTCTCTTTGCTGCCTCTGCTGCTTGAAGTATTCTCAGGAAGGTCAACTGACCTTTATCAAGGCCTGGCCACTGGCAAAATGATATCCATAATGAATGCACTTCAAGCAGCCAGTGCTCCATCATGAGTGCTTTAGCAATCTGACCCCTTCAGTACAAATAGTGCAAGACACAGAAAATACTTGACTTCTTTTCCTAGAGGAGAGCAAACCCCAACTGTGTACCAGATAGGGTGTAAAATATCATATACTTATGACCTAGCTAGAAGAATAATGCACCCAGTGTTTCCTTTAGTTGAACATAACAGTTCTTGCAGCTTGTTTAGTTTTTTGTCTATATGTGTGGACCTGTATTGCTGTCTGGGCAGATGCAAAGGTTACTAATCTCCTGGTATTGTCTAGGTTTCTTATGATCTCACCCTAGCCTCTAAAGGAGAAGTACTTCAGTTAAATCATAAACGTGTGGAATAGTAAAATGAAGGCAAATAGCAGGCTTGGGGCTGTAACACGTACTTGTGAGTTTCTGTGGTAGTGGACATAACATTGTGTGATAGCACATTGAACAGAGTTTTTAATAACACTCACCTTGTATTCCTCCCTATCATGATAGAAATGTTTTCCCAGTTAAGCAGAGATTAAACACCTAAGGCAGCATGTACACTCTGTGATGGGAGCTGACTGAAAGGTGGCACCATGGCAGTCTAGGCCCTGAGTGAATACAGTGAGGTGGAGGGTAAATGAAGTGCTTCCTTCACATATTTTAATCCATTGGGTTTTTTCTTCAGCTGAAGAAAATGGCCCACATTAAGCTAATATTAACATGTTACTGAAGTAACCCTTTCTCCACCTTAGGGTTTTTTCCACGTGAGCTGTCAGGCCAACAATACACAGAGTATGCCACACACAAATATTGATTTGAACAGGAAATCACTGTTCTTGCTGGTGTTTGAGAGGATAAAAATGGAGAGATTCCCTCTGAAGTGGAAAGGTTCGTGCATTAGCCCACTACCTTAGAATTTTTAAGCTTGCACACATATTGTGATATTTCACTCTGTTAATAATAGCGTGACTTTCTGCTCATTGTGAGGGGTGTTTATCGCACTCTTCTTGTGGTTTTCATGTCTGATTGTTTCCTTGGGGAGAAACAGTTGAAGTTTTGAGATGGAATAGGTTTCTGGTTTAGCGTCATCTAACATCTTTTAAGGAATTACATCTTTCCCTTTGAACATTGAAACTGAGGTCTTATAATGTATCATTTATATAGGAAGAGACCAGCTATGCCCACTCCAGTATCTCTAGTTTCCCATTTGTATAGTACATCCAGATGTACTTTTGTTTCATGCTATATTCATAACTGACCTAAAATTAACTTGAGCTTTTGCTGTTGCACATTGTTAGTGAGTTAATCTGCATTGATTGTTTGGGATTAAAAGTCTCTGACTCCCCCACCCCCTGGCTCAGTCAGTGCTTTGCAGCTCTCCTGTGACACTGGGTGGTAGTTGAGCTTGCTTCTCTCTGAGATCTTGAGAGCTGAATTCAAACCACTCAGTGGGAGATTTCACTTTCTTTGAAAACTGAAACAGTTTGCCTCCTCTGTGCAGGAGGTGTTGTTAAGTGACTTTTTTTTTTTTATAAGATTGGTTCTGTAACTCCAGTCCTGGGTTTTACTTGTACCTTGTGGCTGTGCAGCTGTTACACAGCAAAGTGCCCTGCCCAGAGCACACATCAGCCCATAAGCAGATGTGGTCCCTGGGAAAAGGGAAGAGGGAAACAGCAATGCACCTGAACTGGAGACTCCTGAAGAAGTGAATTTCTTCTTATTTCCTCACCCAGGAGAGGTGAGGAAAAAAAAACCTCTGAGTTTACCGAAACACTTGTCTTGCAAATAAACCTTAAGGCTAAATGCTTTAGGCAAGCGATGGAAATAAATAACTGAGGTTGAAACTTGCTGGGGCACCTACATGTCTTTGACTAAAGACCAGCTTTCAAATAAAGATGTTACCAGCATCATAAATACATGACTTTTTATATGCTTTCTGCAAGGCAGCCATTTTTTCAAACACAGGAGGGATGATAAAGCTGGACAAATTGTGTAGTAACAGCTGTAGCTAATCAAAGAAATGGAAGATAGTAGAATTTAATGGAGAAGAAGTCAGTAGATGTATCAGGAAAGGACCTATGATAAATAGTCACCTCCTAGGGGATGTCCCTGTCCCAGTGATTACATGTGTATGTTATGTAGCACACTCAGTTGCTAAAGGAGTTTTCCATTTCAAAACCCTGATCAAAATCTGTGTATTTCAGGTTGGTTTGGCTGCAAACCAGAAGTGCCAAGTGTAATTTGTTCTGATAGGCCAAGTTAAGGTCTAAAACTCAAACTCTGCGGATTTCAAAGGCGTGTTCATATCTAGGCTGTTTGGGTTTTGTCTGCTTTAAGCTTCTCAGTGTCTGTCTGATGTGAGCAGGCCTGACCCATGCTCTGAGTCAGGGGGCAGCCATGCTGTTGCATTAGAACACCTAATTTAGGATGATGCATCCAACTGAGTCTCCACACAGCATCCAGTGATCTGCAAGGATTTGCCTGTGTTCACCTGCACAGGACTAGCTGAACATCCTCTGACCTCCTTTTGAATGTCAGTCATCTTTGCAGTATCAGAGAGATCTCCATCTCTATTAAAGCACAAGCTACTGCCTGTTCTGCATTCTGGGGACAGAGTTTTTGGGTCTATGAAACTTAATTCTCTACTAGATATTGTTCTCTCTCAGCAGCCTTCCTGGGATTTTGGTTTGTTGTGGCTTTGGTGGGGATGAATTTGTCCTGGAGGCTTGTTACTTTTTCTTTTTGCATAGCAGTCAAATGGCTCCTCATGTGAGGGCACAATAACCCTTTTGGTAGTGATCTGTTACTGACATCTGATCACTTTGTGCAGGTAGACCTATTGTTTGGTATCATTTTAAGGACAACTAGGCTTCCGGATATTCCCTTCAATGACCAGAGGATAGATGAGAAAAGTAATAGTGATGTGATCATTTGAAATACTTTCTTACACTCAGAAAATTATGATCATTTATTCCTTGTTCCTAATTCAGTACTCATCCTGACTTAGAGATTTTAATTTTACTTGTAACGTTAGTACCAATTGTTAAATTATAGAAGCCTATTTTTCTTCTGTACCTCAGATCTGGATAAATGCAAATTCAGAAGTTACTTGAACTCATTTGAGATGAAATAAAAGAAAAATGGGAGAGGAGCTTGAGGAGGTGGAAGTATTTCAGGATGTTAACACATATTGCCTGAGCACTTAGATTCCAAGGTGATACATACCTAAAAATGCCAAAGACAGATGTATCTGACATTATCTCATCCTCTAAATGCTTGGTAAAATTACAGAAAAACTGAAACAATAGACAAAAGGGATTTTTTAATTTCTTTGTATACCTCTACCTGTGACCCTTAAGGAAACCTGTCACGTCTTTTGATAAAAGGCCCCTCTTCAATTTTAAATGGGAGCTATCTATGCTGAAGCATGGATTCAAAAGCACTTGCTATAAAGTCTCTCAGGAG
Source organism: Atrichornis clamosus (assembly GCA_013400975.1). NCBI lineage: Eukaryota > Metazoa > Chordata > Aves > Passeriformes > Menuridae > Atrichornis > Atrichornis clamosus. Next base: position 35,896 of record WBMZ01011941.1, on the reverse strand, counting down.
CCTCTAGCTCCCTGCTAATATAACAACAACAACAGAAGTCAGCTCCTGAGTCAGGCTGTCCTTGTTGGAGCAGGCAGGGGGAAGCCTGGCAGAGCTGGCTGCGTGCTGAGCTGGCCCCTGGCAAGGCACTTCCATTTATCCCGTGTGGACACGAAGGTAGATTGTTTCATTTACACGCAGGGGGGAGTTCAGAGCCCTTCTGCACAGGCAAAAATGATTCAAACCTGTGAGGAGTCAGGCACTGAATCCTCTTCTCTCCTTGAAAATCTGAGGCAACACTGTGGAAGCAAATGAAGCTGCACTCTGCTCTCTCAAGCAATTTTAGGGATATGTCAGGTAAATTTATGTGGCTCAGAACAAAGAGAAGCAAGAACGTCAGCCAGCTTCTCAGCAGATGTAGCATGGTGCAATGCCTTGCGCTCTCAAGAAACTGTGTCCATTTAGCCCATGTGAGGATCTGTCCCCAAGTCTGCTGTGAGCAGACAGGCATCTGTCCCCTGACCTCTGCAGCAGCTGCAGGAGTTTGGATGAGAGAGAAGCCTGCTGTGAGCCCAAGACAGTCATTCTCCAGCCCCTCCTTTTAGCACAGTGTTATCAAGAATACTTGCTTGCAGAAAATGCTTTTTGTTCAGTGGTGAAAACTCCCTGAATGCTACCGAAGGACACTGTTTTTCTCACATGCGCTGTGTCCAGTAGAGACTGATGTAAAACAAACAAAAAAAACCTATCCCGAGAGCCATCCAGGGTGAATTTACTGAATTGTTCTACCGGGTCAGAATGAAAAAGCCTGCATCATGCTGGTTACTTTCCTGCACTGAAGGATCTCACCGGGTCTGCAGCACAGGAGAAGGGTAGTGATGGACAGAGGCACGTATGTGAGCAGGAGGGAGCCAGGATCTCTGTGGCTGCAGGATATGAGGAGAAACAGCGAGTAGCAAGAACCTCTCCTTTGAGACAGAAATACTTTAAAACCTTTTCCTGAAAGGGGATGCCTACTACAGACTTGGCAAGGGAGGGTGTGGGGAACACAAAAAAACCGCTTTCAAGAATAGAGCTGCTGCAATGGTGAACTCGACAGTGCCACCCAGAGTACCTTTTTGCATAATATATGATGCTCTGTATGGGTCTGGAAACTGGGAAGATTAAAGCAGATGATCTTTCTGCCTGTGAAGCAGCTAGAGACAGCATGATGGATTATTACTGAATACATTTCTGGCCATGCATAATTGTGTGCTGATCTTCCTGTTGAAGTTCTACCACCATCTCTCTGCCAGACTACGTTACTTAACTCATAAGACTCAGAAATACTTTTTACTCCTCTGTGTTTTGACCAGAGCACTCTCTGGGGTCACTTGCATTCAAAGCAGGCTACTTCCAGCTCTAGTAAAATGTTAAAATGGCATCAAAACATCCTGCAGCAGATCAGAGAGGTGAATCAGACAACTGGCTGCATGTAGGGTCTGGAAAACACATCTGTTCGGATTTTGGTACACATGAGCTTTGTTTCTCTTGAACACTGTGGTTATTTCTGCATTGTCTGATGTCTGATTTGCACTGAGAATGCTAGTGCAAAACAACAGAGGGGGATTGTTTTCTTATTTAGTTTCCTGTCATTTCTATTTGACATTTATCAGACAAATACTGTGCTCTGTATTTACTGATTAAGGGTTAAATAATCCTTAACACATAGTGGTGAACGATAGAGAAGGCAAAAATATTAACTCTTGCTTACAAATGAAAAACAAAATCAAAATGAAAGGGTCTGTGTGTGCTGGGAGTCTCAGCAGCCCTGATATCCAACTGCTGAGGGACAGGCAGGTGGTCTTGGTCTGCACAGCTGAGCTGCCGATAGATCTCCTTGGAACAAGATTTTTGGTGACATGGTTTGTCGTGCTGCCCTCTGCATTGGTTAGATGAGATTAATTGCAGGCTTGTCAGTGTGGATCATTACCTGTCTTTGCATCTGTGGGGTGTCAGCTACTTCAAATAATCTATAATTTATCCCTTGCATTAAACAACTTTTAATTGCACATGGTACCCATGAATACTTAGGTGCCTTCACTTCTTAATAAATACAAGTGAGAAGTGCAGAAACTGCCCAAAAATATCCTCCTTCTCTCTCTTCCCTTCCCCAGGTCAGTAAAGAAAAACTGCAAATATAAGGAAAGATTTAAATCAAACTTATGCTTAGATTTTTTTTTTCCTCAAAAATAAATAGCGAAGGAGATTTTGAAGCAAGGTTTAAAATGGAGATATCACTCCTTCACTTAAATGCCAGAAGCATTTCAAGAGTCTTTATTTCAACACTTACCATATTGGCAATTACTCTTTATATATATGTATGTGTGTGTATATATATATATATATATATATATGTAAGTATAGACATACCAGCAAACAGTCTTCCATTTATATTCAGCATTACTGTTGGTCCTTAATATTGGGCTGTGCTAATTAAGCTGTAATGGACAAATGCACATCATTTGCTTTCCAAGCTTTTTCATCTAGAAATGTGAGATTTTTATGTACATTATGGCATTAGTTCTCTACTTACATACTGTTACTGAGCCCTTTGGATATAACCTTCAAGAATATCAATGCTTTCTATTTTCAACATTTTAATTTCCATCTTTAAAAAGAGATGTCAATAGGTGAAAAGTGTACTTTCATGCCTCGTTATGCTGTTCAGCTCTGTCTCTAATCCTATGAATATTTGTCATTTATTCAAAATTAAAGAATTCATGCCATAAATATACCTCATGGTATTTTTATGGGATAAATAAATGATACAAATAATATATTTTTCACTCTCAAGATATAAATAGGTTTAGTTTGGATCAGCACATAGCTAGTAGAGGTACATAATTTTTTTTCAATGCTTCCATTTGTTCTTTAAGGTATCTGTAATTGTCTCATTCCAATTTGCGCAGAACTCAATACAAATGTTAATGGAAAGCAACTGGTTGCTTGAGACAGCAAAAGCTTGGTTTTTCCTGACCTCAAAATATTTGCCTGTCATGTGAGTCTCAGAGAAGGGAACCGTTTGGCTCGGCTCTTGTTCTGGCTCCCATTTCTCCAAGCTGTTCAGCGAGGCACAGAGTTCCTCTCTGTCCCCCAGTTGCACTGCAATATGTTCGGAGTTGCTAGAAATTTCGTGGCATAAATTGTTGCCACACTGAGCAGAGCCTGGCTGTGTGGCTTTGGCTTTGCTCAGCCCAAAAGCAGTGCCCTGAAGAATAACTGCAGGCAGTTTTCACGGGACAGGTTTTCCACGGATGCGCTTCAATTTTTGCCAGTGCCAGACCAAGGTGCGTCAGGAGAGGCCGATCTCTGGTCCTTCCCTGCAGCTGCACCTTTCTAACAAACACTGAGTTGGTACCTCCTTGCTGAGGAGACTCATCCCAGTAAGCCCAACTCATTAAAAAGAAATCTGCCAGCAGGATTAGACGTATCTGTGAAATCAAGCACTTGTGATGGTTGTTCCTTTTGAAGCCAATTCTCATCCCTAAAAGATTCTGAGAGGCAGTTGCTTGCTGAGCAGTCCTGTGTTCCCACCCGCAGCCCAGATCACAAGGGCTAGCCCCAGAAACAATTCCATGGTCCATGGACTAAACCAAGCTCAAAGCAGCGATAAAAACCCCATGTACCTCTCAGTCTGAATTCAGCGATTTGATCTCAGAGCATTGTGTGCTAGTATGTGTTCTCTGAAGTTTCAATTAGCGACACCCATAGCTAAATTGAGATTTCTGTTTGTTTTTTACACTGAAGGGATTTCTAGGGAGCTTACTAGTTTACTGCTGGAGGATGTTAATAGAGCTACATTAGAGTATTTAACTGTGGGTTCTGGATTGCCCAAATTGCCATGTCCTTCAGAAACAGTGGTGTCTACAAGAGACAGCACTCCACCACAACTTTTGAATGCCAGACTTCTGTGTTTAATGGAAACCAACAACAAGACTTCTCTTGTTGCAGAAATGTTCACCTGTAACTATTATAGATATGTCATAAGAAAGTATTTCCAGCAGCACACAAATCTCAATTAGCAGGGAATAAATTGTAGTTACCTGAAAGCCAAACTCAATTTCCAGTTTTAGTGCAACTAGAAAATTCTCAAATAAACTCAACAGAGAGGTTTTTCATGCCCCTAAGGTATTTTCCCTTTGGGACTTCTGGGTTTTTCATTGTTTTTTCTCTTTTCTGTCATCTTAGGCATAGTCCATTTTTCCACTAGAGAATTTTTTAAGACAATGCACTAAGGAATTAGTTCATGTAAGTCATCCCTGAACACAACCAAAAAGCCTTGAAAGTATGAAATGTGTTTGTGTCATCTGTGAATGCATTGATATTTATCCCTATTATCCTTCACATTTTCAATTCAAGCAGCACATAATTTATCAGCTCTGTTGTCAAATGCTGCATGTAATTGTGTTTAGTAGAATGCTTGGTGGGAGAGAGGGGAGAACAGAAGGGGGGAGATAACCATTCACTTTTTCCCAAGAGAATTGCAGAGCAGCCCTTGCTTTGAGTTTGGTGGCCATCTACTCTTTTCAAGTACTCCCATGGCACATGTTGTAAAAGTGGAGCAGCATATCTAATGTAAGAATGTAGTTCAGCAGGGGCAACACAGGTAAATGTCTTACTGGAACAATGCAGATCATGAGACTGAAAACACTTTGAGTGTTTGCCAAGCTGAACAGTTTCGTAGCAGCCCCCTTGCTCATTGACATCACTCTGAAGTGATGGATACAGAATGTCAGTGCACTGCAGTGGTCTCCTTTCAGAATCAATATTATTCTACTTTTGAGTAGGATTTGGTTTAGTCCTTTAAGTCTCCTTCAAGAGAACATGGATACAGATGGTTGGGGATGTCAGATGCAAAAGATGCTGGAAGAAAGCTACTGACATGCTTTAACTTCTGTAGGAGCACATGGATTTGTCTGCATTCCCTGGCTGTTCTGTATGCAATAGCTGTGGAGTCAGAGCAGAAGATGTGACAATCGGATTCCTTAATGTGTATTTTGCACAGCTGCTAATTAAGTCACAGTTAGGGAACACACCTATGAAGTCTGGCTATGCAAAGGGGCTACCTGCAGACAAGGGCCTCCATTTTATTCCCCACATTGATCTACTGCCGTCTGTGTGACAGCTGGTTCTTCTGTGCCTTCTCCCTTTCTCCATTTCTCATCATGACCTCTGGTGTCTTGACTTCTGCTGACAGAACAGTCCTTTGGGAAGTTCTTGCTTATTTCTTCGTCAAAAGACACATGGGCAGATTCTCACCAAGCTTCTTTGCATCTCTTAGGCCTAAAACATGACATTGCAAGCATCTAGATCTTCCTGCTAGCTGTTATCTCACACTCTGGAGGAGCTGCAGTGCAGGGAGTATGTTGTGAAGTGACAGACACCTAGATGGGTTTCACTGGACCTGGTAAACCTGGTCAGGAGCCAGCCCTTCTGTAATTCTCTTTTTCCTGCTCACTTAGAACAGCACTGAAGAAGTACACTGCTGTTGGAAGGAACAGGCTCAGTACCTGCAGTGTGGGGCAGCCTCAGGGTAATAGGGAAAGAAACCCTTTTTTTACCCCTGCTCTGTTCTTGTGATCATGAATGGAGATCTGTGAATTGCAATAAAACTGTGTTCTCCGAAGGTGCTTAGCTCATAGGAAAAAGGAATATCGTCACCTGGAGCCTCAGTACCTTATGAACTTTAACATTAAACCTAGTCTTAGGGTATGGTGTGTTTAAAAAGCGGAGTTTTCTTTAGTTTGGTTTGGTTTCCCCACGGAAAGAATGCTGCTCCAGTGCAGAGCAGTGCTGTGGTATTACTACACTGGTAGAAAGTTGTAGGGTTTGCCTTTTGCCCTGTTGAATGCTGAATCTCTGCTGTGAACCTTAGCTGGCGTTGCTACTTGAATGGGGTGAAACAAGGCAGCCTCTGAGCTGTCACAGGTACAGGGAGGCTGGAGCAGAGGCACATCAAGGTACCTCTGGCACTAAGCACCAACTCCTGCCAGATACATAACTCCTCCCTGCCCTCTCTAAACCAGCCTGGTGGGGAAAAGCTTTTCCTGCTGTGATGAAACCATGCCCCATGCACTGACTGACTGTAAATGAGAAATCTTGCACTGCAGCTTGAAAAAGAAAAAAGGGAAACAGGACGTGGTCTGCTCTGGTGTGTCAGTGTTTTGGGAGCTCTAACAGTGAGCAGAGCCTGTCTCAGGCAGAACAACATGGCATGTGAGGGATTTGAGCAAAATGGGTTGCCAGACTGGTAGCTTGATGTCAGCTCTCACTGTGCCAGAAGAGCAGCTTGTCCCCTGTTAATAGATTAGCAGAAATTTCTGTGCCTCTCTAGCATATTAACAGCAGTTTGCCTCTGTTTTGTTACATAAATAGATTAAGCTTTAGCTGTGTTCCTATCAGACAAATTTTCTTTGGCTTTTTTTTTTTCCAATAGTCATCAGATATTCTCATCTTGCTTGTCCTACAGGTAACGCTTTGAAAAAACCCTGAAGAGCTGACTGAACAGTTGCTTTTCTTTCAGCATCTGTAGCTGTTTAATATTTTGCTTGTCTGTCTCCTCAGGTGCACAGGGGAGACAGAGCAGCTCTCTCCAGTCTGTATCAAGACAAGCAGAACTTGATCAACTGGGGAGAGAGGACGAACTGCCACAGCAATGCCAAAATTTCTGGGCATGTTCTTGAGCTCTGCTGTTCGTGTGTCAAAAATTGAAAGTGTAACAGGGTGATTAATCCTCAGGCCATAAAATTCATAGGTGTTTGGGTTTACTGGGGATTTTGTGGGTCCAGTTTTAATTATTCCTTCCATTTGACATGGGAATCATGTAATTCATGCAGTTCTGGAGGCATGGAACCAGGCACTGCTTTTTATTATTGCTATCTTATTTCTTAACTTAAGTGCCTTGGTGACCTACTACACTTCTTATAAAACCAGAATTTCGCAAGTATTTGAAACAAACTGGCATTTGAAGGAGCTTTCTCTATAGTTCTGGAGACTTTATACTCAGTACCTAAAAGCTAAATGGACTTATATTTGTTAAAACAAAAAAACCCTGATACTGTCTGTTGTAGTATGAACATCTGCTATGGTGAGGTCTAACATCAGTGACCTCAGTGACAGAGCTTTCTTGAAGCAATTTTGTGAATAGTGACTGTTTCTTTCGTGGACAAATTGCTTCTTGTGTTAAGTTTCTGCTTAAGAACCTCATCTAAAGTCAGATCACTACAGTGCCACTACAGTACTTGTCTCACTAGCTGAATCCTGTGTTGGATTTAGTATCTCCTATAACTTTTAGCCTAATACTTACCTCTTGGCAGACTCTTTAGGCACAGCCAGTAATGAATTCAAAATATATTTCATGCCTGAGCCAGGAACTTATTCATCTCGCTTCTGTGGATCCACAGAGTGGAAAGACAGGGTACTGACAGAATGCCTTGCTGGTATGTACTGGAATTATATTGAAAACATATACCTAACTATTTTTATACATCTGTATCCTGTGCAGGAACTTACTCTGTAATTTGCTCAAAATGTGTCTGCCCTTTCGTGGTGCAACTATACCAGCATGAAATGAATTGGATGATTTTTTTTTTTTTTTACACGGACTTGCATACCTGGATTTGAGGTCCTGTAGACTTTTTGTGTGATGTTTCAGAAATATCTTAATATTCATGACCTACCAGTAGCATGTTAGTAATACTCTCCCACATTCTGCTTAAAGTGTGAACATGTAGACAACTGTCAGTAATTCTCCAGAGCAAATAACCTAGATTTAGTCTTGCAGAATTTGCTGTCATACGTGATAATAAAGCATGGGAATATCATCTGCCTCTGGTCATCCTAAGTATAAAAGCTTTATCAACTCTTGAGGTCTGAGCTGCAAGTTATTTCCATGAGGTGGAAAAGGCTGCCTACTTTTATTTCACCTTGTATAGAAAGGAGGAATAATAAGAACAAAAGCTTCTGAGGGTAGCAGGTGAAGTTTCTTGGAAACTTTTTTCATCTAAATCAGAGACTTCTCTGCAGTAACCACATGCTGCTCATTTGCCTTTTTTTTTTTTTTTTAATTATAAAAGTGTTGGTTTGCTTTGGTTTTTTTTAAATCACAGCTGTCAGCTCTACTTCTGCATCCCTGCATTTCCTCAGCAGTGGGTCAGAATTTGCTGCAGTGCATTCTGATAGCTTTAGTGCTTGTCCTTTAAATAAGTTCTGTGGTTAAATAGATACTTTGAAAAAGATGACAGAATCCAAAGAGGATGAAAAATCATCCCAGTTTTCCCTAGGGAAATAATATCTTTGATATAGAGTCTGTGTTACTTAGTTTTACTCCTGTATTGGTTTTTTTGTGCTGTCTTATTTTTCCCCTTCTCAAAAAGACACAAGGTTCTCGCCAGGCACAATATCAGCACATGAACCACAAAGGACCCTGAAATTCATCCCACTATGTGGCAGGACAGCAGAGTTAAAAACTGCAGCTTTCTGTGAGAGTCCATTTGGTACCACTGGATTACAAGAGAATGTCACATAAAATTTATTCCCATTTTCTGACCTAGAAAGACAGATGAATAATGTAAGATTGTCATAAAAAAGAAAACTAGCTCAAGATTTATTCTTTAGAAGAAACAAATACTATTAATTCCTTCTTCTCTAGTTCCTTCTTCCTGACTAACTCCCTAGCAATCACTTCTAAATTTCAAATTTGCATTTCTGCCAACTTGGCGTGCCATATAGAAACAAAGCTCTTCAATAATATATGTGCTGTGCCTACTCTGAAAGCATATTTTGGCAAGGGGTTTTCTAACTCGAACTAGTATCCACTTTCAGAGATTACTTTTCTATTACTATTTAATTTCAACACAGCCTGAGAGAAGCTGTCATCCAAGGTCCTGGAGAGCAGTGTGACGTGGGCAACTTCTTCCTGCAGGAATTTAGGGCCTGTCAAGCAGCCGAGGAAGCAGCCCTGGAAATTCAAATCCTGCGTGCAAAGAGCAAAGCTTCTCACTTTACTGTACTTGCAGTGAGGTTCGGCGCTGTTTCTCCTCGAGGACTTCTCCTGGGGATTCATGAACTTGCTACGTCCCAGAGTAGCTCGGTGCTTGTCATCACTACTGATCCTGATTACCACTAAGGGCAGAGTTTGGCACTGAGGGCTGTTAGGACTTAGATCAAGAACATTTCATTCCATGTGGAGGGTTTTTTAAGAAACAACAGGTTCCTACTGATTTCTGCCAAGCCAAAACCAGAGTGTGGGCCAAAACTATTGGTAGCTGAGAAATCAGTAACTAGGGCATCCTTGCTTCCCTTTGACAAGGAGCATATTCACAGATAGAAGTCCTGGAGACAGGTTCTTAATATTTTCTCTGATCTACTGAAACACAGAGGATGGACATGACACAGTTTGGTTGGGTTTAAGTAATCTGAAATTACTGTGCACTTACTAGTTCTAACTGGAATGAATACAGTGTCCCTGAATGTAGTCCAGCCTTAAAAGCTTACCATTCACAACGTGCTTTAGGATATTCAATAATTGGATCACTTTTGCTAAAAACATGGAATCACAGGATGGCTTGGATAGGATGAGTGCTTTTTAGGAATTTGATACTAAGAGACACAATAGACTACATTTTTTAAAAAGGAAAATAATTAAGTCTGTACTTCCTACAGTTCTCATGGCTTTGTTTCAGAAAGCCAACCAATGTTAAGAACTGCTGACATGTGAAACACTGGCAGTTAAAATGTATATTTTTCTTCTATTAGGGAGAAATACAAGTGAAAGAGAAACTTCAAAGGGATGAGGGTTCCTTTAGTAAAACTTACTTTGGAATGTACGTTCTTTCTTATTTTGAGGTTTGGGTGGGGTTTTTTTACAATCAGACTGCTTTTTCTGGTTCGTGACGCTGACTGTATACTAACACAAACTGATGATATGGCCAAATGGCACATTTTTGTTCACAAAGCATTATGGATAGATGTTATTAAAATACTTCCCATTTTCTAAAATCATTTTTTGTCTTTGTACAATGGCAAAACAGTTTGATATTTCCTAAGATAGAATTGCAACAATTTTTCAGTATTTTTACATAAAATTATGCAAGCTGCATCACAAAATACCTTTCCACAGAAAATTTAGAAAAAGTGGTGGAAAGCAGTGCAATATTTCAACTTCAGAATAAAAACCAGCATTTTTATCATTAGGAAAATAACAGTAAAAATGTATGACCACCATCCATTTTCAGTATTAGCAGTCACTGTGGGTATTTTTTTGATTGTATGTTTCCTTACTCTATCAAATTTTTGTAGTTGAATATTTAGCTCAACTCCTTTGATCTCCTTCCTCTATTCAGCTCACATATCTATCTGTACTTCCTCACGTTGACACATAATGAGGAATTATTTATAGATAATGGAATCTCTTTCAGTTCTGTAGGCACTGTAATCCTGCTGTATTGCATACATGTGTTGATAAACTACAACAATGTGATTTATTTCAATGCACCTAAAGCCATCTTCACAAATGGAATTTACTTACAAAATGATGTTCACCTGCTTTGCAGAATTGTTCCTCTCAGGCACTGTTCTCATTTTGACAAGTTTGAACAGCAAGGCCAAAGCTAGCAAAGTAGGTGTAGCAGCCCCTCCATTGTGACTATCCTTGGGAAATATCTGTGGTTCACATTTTCATAGCTGTGTTTTAGCCCCTCCACAGAGTGTTCTCTCATTGCATGCCTTCCTCAAAACTCCTGTTTCTCCATCTTGTCACCACATTTCTGGATGGTATTCACAATACACTTGGTGCTTTTTAAGTTGCAAGTGTGTCTGTGATCTGTGGGCAGTGAAACGGGATAAGCTCCTTGCACGTTTATGGAGCAACTCGGTATGATTGGAACACATGGAAGAATGAGGTGAGTGTATGGGAAACCAAATGCAGCAAAAATTTACTTTGATCTCTTGCTTATTTTCCTAAGCACGCTGACATCTATCTTTACAATAACGTTGACCCCACTTAGAGAGGATTCTGTTGTTAACTACACTGTCATACAGTGAGTCTCCTGCTCATCCCAGCTGTCACATTACTGAAGTTTCCTGGGATATGAAGCTGTCAGCTTCCTGTATGGAGCCAGACCTATGTCAAGCAGCTGCCACCCCATATTCATAACCTATCTTGAATCAGTCTGAAGGCTGCTTGCCTAAAGGGACATTCAGAAAGTCCTTAAATACCCAGCTTTTCTTATCTATAAAGGAGTTCTTGTAACTTACAGGTGGCACCTTGGAATGTGTATTTAAGGGCTTTTTCTTTTTTTTTTTAACTCTTCTAACGTATCTCAAGTTTGCAGCAAAATCTGTATTTCACCAGGCATGCATACACTCAGTGCACATCCAATCTTTGACCGTCTGTGTGGATGCTGTTAACATTATTTATACATTACCAGACATGGGCTGGAAGCAGCAAGATAAAAGCTGTATTTTATGAGTGCTCCCAGAAGCACTACCCTCAGTTGCATAATTACCTGTGGCATCTGCTGGGAGATGTGTGTTATGAAACAGTGTGAGCTATTAATCTGCATACAACTATTACTCTGTTTTTCCCCCATTTGTCAACTGACCGCGGCATGCTCGACAGTCTCTTCCTCATCTAGAGGAGGACATTATCCCTGTTTTGTCCTGAACCCAGGCACCCGACAGGCAGTACCTGCTGGGAGAGGAGAGGAGAGGAGGCAGCTGGAGGTGTCCTGCACCACGTGTGTCTGTGCGTGCGTGAGGATACGCGTGTGTAAGAGAGGCTGCACAGCCACACTTGGTATGTGCCTGTGCGTGCACGAGAGGGAGACATGGGTTGGATGTACGCACCAGGCTTCCTGTTGGCCTCCTGCAGTATTGGAAGAATTGTACCTTTTTAATCAAGCACATAACTCTAATTAATAATGAGGAAGGCCATCCTGCCTAATTAGGGTTTCCCTGCTTACCCTGTATGATATTAGTTATGAACCTCATCAAATCTGCATTCATTCACTCTACAAAATATCACTCAGGAGTAACTTTTATTTTTGCCTGATGCTTCAGCTGTCTGCCTGTCTCTTCCCAATACCATCTTTTTCTGCCCTTCTCCATAAATGCCAGGCCAAACAACACCTATTTCTTCCAGTCTTCTAAAGAAAGCATTAGCCCAAACTGGATGCACTTAGTAATACATTTGCATTTTTGCAGTGGACAGGAGAACAAGATTTTGACTTGAGAGGAAAAATGCTTTCTGACAGTGAGGATGCTGAGACAGACTTCTTTGGGTAGGTGGTCTCACCAGGACTAAAAGGCTTTAAGAACAGTTTAGATTATTTTTCACCAAAAATGCTATAAGGTGTAGTTGAGTTTGTTTGAGGGCAGGAACTTAAACCTGGTGATCTTTCAAGATCCTTTGCATCATCATTATTCTTCAATTATTCTAGCACGATAAATACTGCAGGTTCAACTTACTGCCTGCTACTTTTTCCAGTTAGGAGTTTTTTGGCAGTGGGGGGAGTAAATATAAAAAGAATTAGTATAGCTGGTGAATTTTGTAGTGACACCTTGAGGTACTAAGCTGTACCATAGCTTGAGAACATAGTTCTGCATCTCTGAGAGCCCTTCAGTGATCAGGGTTTTCCATGTCTGAGCTTTCATGTCGCCTGTTAAGGAGCTGTTCCACTGGGGGCCTTGCAATGGGAGTGCCAGGAAGCAGGCAGAGGGCACACAGCTCTTGTACCATCTCATCTGCCCTTCAGGTAAAGGATTGAGGCCCCTAGTGTTCCTCCCATGCCCCTTAGATAATTAAGGATTTCAAGCATATCAGGTTGTGTTAATTAGAAACCTCCTGCTGCAGGAATCTCTTCAGGAGAGGCAGTGACTTCAGGCTGCAGCACTTCAGGCTGGTTCTGTATGTGCCACATGCAGAATGCCACTTAGAGCAGATGAATGTTATCATACCATGAGAAAGTGTGATGTACTCCCCATGTCAGATTTCAACTCTGATAATTAAATTCTTCCCACCTACATTCCCCTTCCCATTTCAATGGAGAGAGGTATATTTCAATTTATTTTCTAAATATTTATGTCAGGTTAAGAGGGAACTATTAAATGTTTCTTGCTGTCCATTCCTCAGCTGGCTACAGCTGAGCAGTTAGAGTGTGAGCCATCTGTATCACTACATTTGAATGGTAAAGTGCTTTGAGAACTCAGAGAGATGAAAAGCATTTCTCATTAACTTCTTGCAAAATAATGTCTGCTCTTAATCTTAGTGAAATAACTTGGAGGTGTCTAATATACACTTTAGGTCTGAAGCAAGACAAGATGCAGGTAATAAAAGGTGAGCCTGGGCCATCAAACCCAGCAACTGATCAAAACTTGTACAATGCCTGTGCCTCTCCAGATTCACATTTTTGTTTTTTCTTTGTTTCTATATAATTTCTTATTGAATTGGAGGCTTTTCCAGAGTTTCTTCCAACCTGTTTCTAAAGCCACTGCTGTTATGAATGAACAAGAACACACTTTGGGTACTTACTTTTCTATATATTTTATGGGTTGTTTTTTTTTTTAATGAACCCAAGTATCTACAAAGGGAGAAACAGTCGAAATGAACCTCACATCCAAAGGAATTACAGGAGAGGAAATCTGTAGTATTACAGTATAGAATAAGGCCTAGCATAAGCCTATTCTAGTATGGAATGGTGGGGTCTCATTTTTAAAGCTCTGCTTTTTAAAAAGAACTAAAGCATGCATTTAAGGGAAGTATATAAGCAGGTTTTATTTGCTGAAGAGCACTTAGTTGGGATGCCAGCAGCTTTGCCCCTGCAGACTGCATCAGCTGACACTGCAAGGGACTCTGTGGTGACTGCAGGGACATGATGCTGGCCTGCTTGTGCCTGCAGCCCCTCTGTGCCACTGGCTGTGGCTCTGTGCTTTGGTGTCTGCTTAAAACTCTGCTCAATGCAGAGTTTCCCCAACTGGTGAGTCTCCGTTAAGTGCTGGAGAGTTTCTAGAGCTGAATCAAGAGTTGCTGTTGCTTCTTTCTGCCAAGACTTTAACCTTTTTTAAGCAGTTGTGCACAAGCGTTAATGAGTCTCTGCAAATAGAAGCCTGTATTAAATTGGCACTGGAGTTTGTGCCCTGGAGTTTGTTCAGACAGTAAACGCAGCTGAAGGGAAATTCAGTTTTATTCTAAAATGTTAAGTACCCAGAATTTCCTCTCTTTTTCAGCGGGTGCACAGCAAGTCATCCCTTCTAAAATGACCCTGTTATCTTGAGTTAGAGGCGTTTAGTGCTATGACTCAGCCATTACAAGCTGTATCTTTCTAATTCACATCTCATCTTCCCTTCCACTCCGAGGCCAGCTGATGGATGCAGAGATGGGGCTGGGTGAAATTCTGAAAGCAGCTCTCAGCATGCTGGGAGCCCTGCAGGAACCAGCCTTTTATCTACCACGATTGTGAGCTAAACTAATAGGCCATGTGCATATTCACTGTAGTGCACACACACTTCACACATAAACTTATGTTCAGTATCCCACTCTTTTTGGTATTTGTGAGAATTGCTCAGGTTACCGAGCAAGATGCCTGAAATGATGCTTTCCTTTGAGCATTTTTCATATAAAAATTTGTTTAATAAGCACTCGCACCTTAAAGACTTAAATAGCATACCAAGCCTTTCTTGCCATATCATCTGATTATAGCTCTGTTTGCTTCACAGACAGAATATGCAAATACCCACAACCTGTCTTTACAATGAAATGAGAAATTACCAGAATTTTATTGCTGGTTTTCTTCTCTGCCACCTCCTGGACAAAAGCCACCCTCAAATCGTTTCTCTCATCTGGTTGGCATCAGCTGGGCTGACAAAGTAAAACCATCAAGATCAGAAATAATTACAAAAGCTTAAGGGAAATCTGAAATGTGCATGTTCTCTGGGAGAAAGACAAAGTACATTTTCCAGATCACTGACACAAGTGAGCATATTCCACATAGGTTTTGTTAAAAGATATATTTAAGGAAAAGAACTCCCCATCTTGTCAATTGGATAGAAGGAATCAGAAGGATTTCAGTCTGGAAGTGGGGCACGAGACAGGGATGTGGATTATTAAATGCAGAAAAATTTAAAACACTTTGTAGGATGGTAAAACAGAATGTGACAGGCCTGATCCTCTGCTGCCCTCAGGCTTCTGAAGGCACTCGTGATTGTTTGGGAAGTGTCCCAACAGAGTACTGGGAGGACAAGCTCTGCTGGGCAAAGTGGACTGGCATAAATGTTTCCAAGGGCAGAGCAGAGCAAAGAATAGATCTTCCAGCATCAAGGTGGAGGTGGAAGCATCTACTTCTGCTTCCATGGACCTATAATACTTGTTCTGTACTGCCTCCATGAACACTGGGGTCTTTCTGGTGAGATGCTGCCAGCTTTCAGCTTCTCCCATCTTCCCTAGCAAGATGAAGGGGAAGGAACACGGCAATCCTGAGAGTGGAGGTGCTGGGAGAATAGGGATTCCATGGTTCTGCATTGTGCTGGCAGAGACTAGAGCTGTTGAAGAAGGAGACAGCATGTTGGCCACCAACCTTGGGACTTCTGGGATGTTTGGGACACCACCCCACTCCCCCTAGCCCCATCTAGTAGATGGCGTTCCTCGGTAATCGGGACATAAATCCACCTTGTATGGAAAGTATCAGGCTGGGAGAGCCAGAAGGGCCTTCATCTGCCTGATTCCTGACTGCTGGGGAGACTCCCTGGCCGCACCAGAGGTGTGGGGCAGCCCCGGTTTCTCCTGTTCGCCAGGCTGGGACTGAGCTGGGTAGCAGCTCTGTCCCAAGTGGTTTTTTGAGTGTCTGCATTGTACCTGCAAGGAGAGGGCAGCAGACTGGCAGCGCCACACAAACAGGTCTGAGTGTTTGGTGAGTGTGTCCGCATCACTGGTTGGGTGAAGAGCAAATCTTCAGCTCTTCCAAGGACACAGGAGACTACTGAGCTTGTGGAAACATGGAATTATAAAGCCATCAGCGTGAAATAGGACAATTTAATTTTCTGAAATGCAACTAGATAGGTGTGAAGATTAAATTATGGTCCATATATTCTCTTGCCACCTAAATCCCAGTATTTTTAAAATATCTGTAGGTGATATAAAAGTGGGTCTAGACTTTCAGTAAAATATTGATACAGTTTTTCATTTCATAATGTTTCAAGATTTCCATGTCAAGTTGGGTTGTTTTTTGTAGTGTATGCAAACTGAAGTAGAGGTTGGATTTGTTACCTAATACTTAATCCAAGTGGAGAGGATTTGGCAGTGGTATGTGTTTGAACTTACTTGTTTTGTAAAGATTTCTTTACTTTGCATTTCCTCTGAGGTTAAGCTGCCAAATAGCTCAGCCCAGGCTCTTTTACTGGTTCAGGAAAGAGAGGAAGAAGTTGCCCCTGAAGACCACTGGAGGTTAGATCTCTTCCCCTAGATTTGATTTGCTGAATTCTACGTGTACAGAAGGAAGGAGCTTTACTACTCTTGGCAGACTACTCTATTGTCATTAACAGCTCAAAATAAGCAGTTATCTGATAACACTGATAAATTACTGCCTTCTGGAGAAGGGGTGTGTATTTAAGAGGATTGCGTCAACTGAATTGTAAGGTGGGTAAGAACACCCCTCCTTCTGTGTGGGTGGAACAGAAGGGGACACTGCATCTCAAGTTCGCTGTATGGGATTTATGCTGCTTCACTACAGCATGTTAAAATATTCCTCAGAATATTTCCATGCTGCTTGCAAGCAGGGTACCCTTGTAAGGGGTACACATGGGAAGGGGAAAAGGATGCACATTAGTAATATTTTTATTATGTGTTTATTATTTTGTATATTTAGAAGTATGGGGGTTTAAAATCTCAATAAAGGTAGCTGTTGCAAAAGAAATTGCAAATAGGCCTGCATGTTGATAATTTCTCAAAGCAATCAGCATACCAATCCTAGGATAAGTTTTGCTTTGGTGTGGTGTTGGCATTGGGTCACATCTAAGTCCAAATATAGGTTTGGAACTTCTCTAAACTTCAGAGATGATTAGATCTGAAATTATCTTTTTGTCATTCCTCACTGTTTCTGTTGGAGCTATACCACCAGAGACTATTGCTAGTGGAGAGGCAGGAGGAACTGTGTGTCTGACTCCAGGTGGCATTTGCTAGATCTGAGCATAAAGAGCACTAACATTTAAAATCAACTCTCAAAATGCGTCCTCTCCTGCTGATAGCAGATGTTGACCAACACCAAAATTCTAGACTGGTGAAGTTCTCCACATCTCAATTGTGTGATGAGACAGCCTACACAATCAGGTTTAGACTGCTCTCACATACAGATATTTTAGATACATTTTTTCTTTATGGGATCATGATTTGGCAACCAGTGCTATCTGATAGTCTATATGAGAATGAGATTGAAAGCTTTTTCATTTTTTACATGTTTACAAGAGCAGTTATTCTTCTTAAATCAAATAAAAGGTTCCCTTTGCTTCTGGATTCACCTGTACAGGCCTTGAAACCCAGCAGGTTAGTAAAACAGTCTGGAGGATGGTGGGGTTATTGAATTTCATGGTGGCATGTTATGTAGTTTGCTGTCTCTGAGGTCACTGGGTCTGACGTATAAGAGTGGGGTCTCTCAGGATATCAGGCACTCCTTCTCCCATTCTTATGCCTCCTTTGTATTATGGGGGCTTTTTTCTGGCTTTGCAAAGGTGTTAGTCATTCAGTTGAGAAGTTCACTTAAAAGCTCAGACTTTCCCAGAAGAATATTCAGCTTCTCAGATGCAGAAAACCCTGAGTGTCTTCGGTCATTAAATATCTTGGAGTATTTTCAGACAGAGTAGGATGATGGCCCTTTTGGTTTGGACAAAACATGGGTCTGACATCCAAAATTTTTCAAGGAATTCAAGCAGTTAATGGTTTCTTTTTGTATTTCACCCTACAGAGACTCTTGTTATCAGCAGAGACAAACATAATTCTTGTGCAGTGCTAGTCCCTGATTCTGAGAGGGCTTATGCATATGATTAGATTTCAGTGAAGCAGCTTGTGTATAAATTTCAGCAAGATTTTGTTACAGGGCTGGAACTATTGTGAATAAGATGTGTATTACCCCTGGGATCTTTTGATAAAAGGTGTTGTTATCTGTATTACTCATATCAGATATGTTGCTTTTACATGAGTGCTGTGGTTGTAGTCAATTCATTTTCTAACGTTTAGAATAAAAGATACAAATCCTGGATGACCTGAAAAGAGAATCAACATATCACAGGCACTGCATGTAGATTGTTCCCTAGCACAGCTGGCTGACAGGTATTTCATGGAGTTAAAGGTCATTCTTTTGTGTGCCAGGCTAGTTTGCACACACATCAGGTATCTTTGACATTTGTATTCACACACACCACTTAAAAGTTCTTACCACTGACTGTTGTGGAGCTCAGAATTAGCTGGCTGGCTAAAATCACACAATCTGATATTTCTTTTGTGCTGCCCACCACCACTGGCTATTACGAGATTTGGTGGAATTGTTCAAATGCTCATAAGCAGCCACTGATTTGTGGCCAGAGCAGGGACACTATGAACAATGTCATCTAAATAAAAAAGCATCTACTGCTTTCCTTGGGAGGTAATGCAAAAATAATGATTTATTTTCTCTCCTTGCATTACAGAGATAGAAGGGAGAGCTGCTTGCAGCTCTTATCTCACTGGAGAATTCAAATTCATCACCCTTCTGAGAGCCCAAGACCCAGGTTCTCATTTGCCTCAATCTGTTGTCCCTGTTACATTCTCGGGGCTGAACATCACAATCAGTAAGCTCATCGAGATGGGCTTAAGCGTCTTAATATTCCTTGAAAGCATAACCCAGAGTCAGGGAGTTCTTTCCTTTGTGGTAGTTTTATTAGAAATTTCTTCAGAAAAAGGCTGAAGTCCTGAGCCTAATCACGATTGCATATTTTGCATTTGATTTCATGTTGAATCAGGATTTCACTCAAATTGGTGTACATGTGGTCTCTTTGTAAAATGCCCACCACCCGAGTGATGTAAGGTGTGTCTTCTTCCTGGAGCACGTGTTGCATTTTGTATAATTTGTCCTCCTCGTTTGTACTGAGATACCCTCTTTGCCTCCATACCCAGTATTTTTCTATAGAGCTAAAGAGAAGCTGTATTTAACATGCCCGACAAGCAGCAGGGGCTGGGTGCCCCTATTTTCTAAGTGATGCAGATCTCAGGCAGAGGCTGAGGGTTGGCTGTGTCTCTCAGTGCTAGTGGTGCACACTCTCCTATAGTCAAGGGATAAAAGTAGCTATTGCTGCAGCATAACCCACCTGTGCTTGTCCAATTTCCACCTAAGGAGGAGATAAATCCAGAAATGGCTATTTCTCTCCATGCCTG
Source organism: Atrichornis clamosus (assembly GCA_013400975.1). Taxonomy (NCBI): domain Eukaryota; kingdom Metazoa; phylum Chordata; class Aves; order Passeriformes; family Menuridae; genus Atrichornis; species Atrichornis clamosus. The sequence continues at coordinate 16,479 of WBMZ01011941.1, read as the reverse complement.
AAATGGGGACCTATCCAGAGAGCTCACATACAGGCTTTTGTTCTGTAGACCTGTAATTTGGATACACAAATCCCTGCTTGTGTGTGCTGAGCAGGAAGAAAGCCCTAGTGGCAAGGAGGATAAGCAGTTCAAAGTCTCATAACCCTACAAACTTCAACAATTGTATGGACAGAACACCTGTCTGTGAGACACATAACCACATAACTGTATTAAAAAGTTACCACTATACGTGTTAATGATCTGGTTTTTCTTAATTTACCCTTTAGTGTAACTGTGTAGAAAACTGAAACAGTAAAGTCTAGGAACGTTATCTGTGGTTTTAATATGGCATATATCAGAGTTTTGTGCAATGAACTTGGAGCACTTGCCATATAGCTCAATGAAAACCAATAAAATATCTGTTGTATCTAAGGTAGAAAAAATAAATCTGTAGTGCAGAGAGGTCTGCCTGCAAAAGTGTGTTGGGATAGTTTTGACTGCAACGATGATATTTTAAAAAACATTCTAAAGTAAAATCTTCCTACCCCTACACTCTGCATGCCAAGGGTCAGAAGTGAACTCTGAGAGCAGCAGAAGTCTGTCTTTGTACTGCACTGCAATTGGTATGTATTCTCAGTAGAAGGAGAGTGATTCACCCAAAGTAGAATGTCAACAGCTTTGCTCTTTCCCACATACTTTCTTTGAACTAAGGGGTTTTTTATGGTCAAAATACCTCAGGATCATACTTTATGAAAAACTTCATGCAAGTTTTAAACCTATTTGAGTCTTTTCTTGGTGCTGATACTTAAGACAGATTTCTTCAATTATTTAATCTGTACTTTTTACCAGCAATGACTGGTTTCATTTGTTCTTCAGCTGTTTGGTTTTGTTGCCCCACTGAAACTCTGGTATTGCAGGATTTTGGCTTTGGTGTTTCTTGTTTGAGGGGAGGGGGGTTCATGTTGTTTTCTGTTTGTTTGTTTGTTTGTTTGTTTTCTGAGGGTCACACCAAGGATAGCTCAGCATATGGAAAAGCAACAACCTTATCAGCTTACCTTCCCCCTCAGGCACTGAGTGAATAAAAACAAATCTATAAAAACATTTAATTCTGGCACCTAATGGCATGCCAGGACCAGAGACACACTACATACTGATAAAGCAACAGCCACAGTTGGGTGAAGGGGATGGGTCTCAAGAAATGAAGGTTCTTTTAATGTTCTTGTTGCAGAACATCACAAAATAATAATAGGCACCAGTAAAGAAATAGCCTCACTCTTATCAGGAAATTGAAAGCCAAGTTCATTGCAGTCACATGACTCCCATTAAGGGCTTAATAGAGACTCCCTTTGCTGTTGGATAGTGCTATAAATAAGCAGATGATTGTGATGATTTGGGGTCGAAATTGTTGTTTTTACATATGAAATGTCTTTGGATAGCAGGAGGAAACATTAAATAGCTCTAAATTAAACAATAAAAGCATGCTGTATTTAAAAAGAAAAAGAAAAGACGGAAGCAAGAGCAGCAATACCATCAGTAAGAAAAGCCTCAAAGCCTGCAGTTCTGGCAATGTTTTAAAGCCAAGTGAGATAATACATAGTTAAGATTACTCAAATACAGTAAATTTGAAAATCAGTGGAGACTTGGTAATTTACAGCAATAGAGTGTTGCTCTTATGATTTTATTTTCAAGTTCAGACTTTAAGTACCTTAATTTAAAAATATTTAATAAGCTCTAAATGCAACATGCTTGTGTTCAGTATTACTACTCTGAGAAGATAAAAGAGTAGCTCTACTATTAGATGTAATAGGGAGGTGGGGCTTTCTTACAGACCCTTCAGTCAACAGAACCATTATATATAAATGTTCTTGGCAGGAGCTGCTGTTTGCAAGGCACAGCACAGTGCTCTGGAGTGCCCTGGTGCTCTGGAGTCCCTCAGGAAAGCGCTGCAGCTCTCTGTGCTCATTGCTTGTTGGGAGGAGCTCTCTCAGCTCCTTCCTCGCTCCGGATTCCCACGGTGCCCGCCCCACCTCCCTGTTACAGCTAATGCCAGCAATTCCTCTCAGTGCTACTCTTGTATCTTCTCAGAGTCACAACACTGAACTTCAGCGTGTTCAATTTAGTTACAATTGAGACGATCAAGAAGGTCACTTTGTAACTAAATCCAGAAATGTGCTGGCATTAACTTCCCTTCCAGCTTCAGGGACAGCCTGTTTGAATGTGTCTCTTGGAGGGATAGCCCCGTGTGCCTGAAAGCGGAGCAGGAGGGGGACCCTCGAACGACAAACTGACCCTCCAAGAGGGACGAGACGGGGAAACGCAGCCACACGACTGAGACAGGATAGCCCTGCCCAACACCCCTCTGCGGCTCATGGCTAAATACCACGTGTTGTTGTAGAGGAAGGTTGCTTGTAGCAGCTTCTGGTTTTGTACAGAGGATAAAACTACTTTGCCTGCTGAAAATGTCCTCCCAAGCATGAGCCTTGTGACCTCTTGAGAAGGGACAGCGTCCTCTACAGCTGCTGTTTTCATTTGGGTAGTTAAATTCCAAATGAAAGTAAACTACTGGAGGAGAGCAGAGAAGCTGGAGTTTGTCCAGGTAAATATTGGCATGTAATAATTGCAAGTGAGCTTGTGTTTGCTTCTCTGGGAACGGTTCACAAAATTCATGTGCAGGCTTTGCCTTACCCACAGCTTAAATGCAGCTGTCTCGGGGGAAATATGGAGGTTATTTAATAGTGCCCAGCAATGACACAAAACAACTTAGGGCAGGAAGAGAAGAGCACCATATTAAATTAAAACTGCACAAAGCAAAATTTAAGGAGACAGAATGTAATTACCCAACTTGGACTGTGGCCAAGGCACTGATGATAACACCTTTATTATTTAAAAAAAAAAAAAAAAAGAAAAGAAAAAAAGTGCCATGAGAGCCAGAAAAATCAAAAAGAGACAAGACCTTGCTTTCAGTCTCACTTCTGAAAGATGGCACCTTCAAGTAGCACAGTCCCCATTAGCACTACGCCAGGGTATTGATTCAGTACCTACTAAGAAGAAAGAAGGCCACCCACTGAAGAACATGCATAATTAAAGCTAAAAAATGAGCTGCTTTCATTGTGAAATACAGAGTTCTCATAGCAGTGTTTCCCCAGGAATATACCATCAGGAAAAAAAATAGTTTGCACTTCACCTCCAAGGAATTTTGCAAAGGTCAAGCACTAGAGCCAGCTGGATGCATTATTTAGTGACTTGACCATTTTATTACTGAATATTTCATTTGGTTTGTTTTTACAATCAACTACTTCTGTTCATGTTAAAAGGAGCTATCACTTAATCCCATTTTTACTGTAGTAGGCAGTGAGACAGAGGCAGCCAAAGGAAGCAGATGTAACCAGTTGTCCTTGGTGTTTAGCAGCTTCCAGTTCCTTTGGGTTCCTTTAGAAACTCCCACCTTTAAGTGAGTTTCTCAGTGTTATTCTAGAAGACTGCAAAATCAGGATCCTTGTTGCTGCCCAACCACTGTTCTTTAGAATTACTCCATATGATACCGTGAGGTCCTGAAGATACATCACCAAGTGCTTGTAAGGTGCAGTGGGAAGGGGGAGAAAATAGGGAAAAGGAGAAAATGAGTTGAAGGCAGAGGTGCTGTGGTGGGAGCATAGTTTTTGCATTCTCTGTGCAAACTAGAGACACGCAGGCTGGAAGTGACCCATATGTTTTTCATAGTTCTGATTTCAGTCACAGACTCAGATTCAACCTGGATGGAGTCATTTACCCTTTACAGAATTAGTATCTTCCTAAAGGAAAATCCAGAAATTTCACCTTGATCTGAAGTTTCATAGTTGATGGAGAAATCATTTGAGGCTTTAGGGCCTGTGTTGTGCATGAGTTTTTTCAGGCTAAAATTCAGTAAACCTGTGCAAAATGGTTACTCAAATATGCTTTTGATTTTCACCAGTCTATTGTGCTGTTTTGCTGAATGGGTAGATCAAGAGTTTTAGGAAAACAGATACAGAAGGTATAGACAGCCTATGTAAAAGTTGTATATTGGTTTTTACTTCATGTTCAAAAATATGGGCACTATTTATCTCAATTTGTTGCATGACTGGGGTTTGGGATTTTTTTGCTATTAGGATATTTCAACTGTCCTGGGTGCATGCTAAATTATTTGTGAGATTCAAGTTGCACAGCAGAGCCTGCCTTTTATGAATAAATACTATTAATCACATTATCTAGTTATGTTAAGTCTTCACGGGCAACAGCTTCTACTGCTTTTCTGTATAAAATGTCCTTCAAAACCTGTGCATTTACTGGCATGATTTTACAGGTATCTGTAGTAAGTTGGAACATTTTAGATTAGTAAGTTACATAGCAGCATTATTATGCGGAGTTGTATTTGCTCCACAGTTACAGCTAAGACTGATTTTCTGCTACAAACCCAACAAGCATAGCCCCCTTTATGTAACCAAAACAAGCTCTATCCACTTCAACTCATGTGTAAGTAAAAAGTCATAGGACTCATGACAGGAGAATAAGGGGCTCTGTCTTCCTTGGGCCTCATCTTAAATGCAGAAGTCTACATTAAGTTGAAAGAATTTTAGGGTATAACAAATTAAGCCAGAATATAGCTACAATATCTGAGGAGAAAATTCTGCAATTAAAAGGGTTTTTTGCAAACACAGATTTGCATGGGTCCTGCATAAGCAGACACCATTAAGAACTCTTGTTTGAAAAACCACTGCATGTTTTCAGTATTTATAATTTATCATGTATGAAAGGTTTTTCTCTCTACGAGACAATGATTTCTCAACTTTTGGTAGCTATCATTTTGTTCAGTGTTGAATACTTTTCAGAGTCCTTACCTGTGGTGTCTGCATGAAAAGAAACAAGGTTTTAATCAATCTCTACATACAGACAGTCTTCCTTTGTTAATGAGTAGAAAAGGCTAGAATGCTTTTCTCTTAACCATATAGTAATTTCACTAATTCCAGCCTTCTTAGTGATCATATTACAAATGACAAAAAAAATGTACTTTAAATTTCTTAAAAAGAGTACTGTATGTGCTCTTCATTAAGATCCCATAGGCTACCCATTATGCAAGCATCATTAAAAAAATGAGTGAATATATTTGTAACCTTGGCCAATAGCACTTAATTATAGCATGTGTATATTAAAAAAAAATCCATTTGGAGCTTGGATGTGCCGGGGTTTCTGATAGCCAATGGCAAAAAATAGGTTCATAGCTCTGAGTTGGGATAACTTAGCTGGATTGTCATCCACAGTGGAGACTCATCCCAGTCCTCCACAGTGCCTCTGCTATGGAACTATCCTGCCATGCCTGAAGAGAGTGCAGGAGGCTCCACAGCTCTTAGTGCTTTTCATTCTGTGTTAGCATATGGAGGATTGTTTGTCCCAAATGATCCTTTTCCTCATCTTAGCACAAAGCTATCCTACAGCAGGTTCTTACAAAGCCATCCAGAGGGGACCGAGCTTCAACCATCACCAGCCAGTGCTGCTGCTATGTGGCATGGCCCCTGAAGTACAGAAGCAGTACTTCTGTAAAGCTCCTATATGAAAAGATAGTGACAAAAAAAAAAAATAAAACTTGTGTATTGGGATTGCTGTAGAGTCTTCTTCACATTCAAAATTATTTTTATTTTTTTTTCTTACAAATCAAGTCCTTTCACAAAAGTACTCCATGCGAAGCCGTCATATTTTGTTGAAGAGGTACCATCATGGAAAAGGAGATAAATGAGGGTACAGCCACATTCATACTTCTGAATTATGGTGTTGGCATCGTGCTCAGTATTTAGAGAGAAGAAGGAGAAAGAGGGGGGGAGCATTTGGGGTGATTGGTGTTTGTCTGCCCAAGTAACTGCTTGGTGTGATGGAGCCCTGCTTCCCTGGGGATAGCTGATTACCTGCTTGCTCATGGAAAGTGTTACATTAATTCCTTGGTTTTTCTTTCCTTGCTTGTGTGACTTTTGCTTTCCCTATTAAATTGTCTTATCTCAACCCACGAGTTTTCCAGCTTTTACCCTTCTGATTGTCTCCCCAATCCTGCTGATGGGGAAGCGAGCAAGTGGCTGCATGGGGCTTAGCCGCTGGTAGGGGTTAAACCACAACACAGGGTTACTCCCTACCCAAAATATAACCCTGATTCAGCTAACATCATCACTCCCACAAAGAGGAAAATACTAGCTTTTCTCTGAGTCTTGGGATTTTGTTATTAGTATTGATTTAATAATCATGTTTTCAGATGATGCAGTGACAAGAAAAAAATGACAGAGTCTAGATAATAGGTAGTATCCAGACCAGGATTTTATCTGATTTTTTTCAGTCTGTTGTAAGAGTGATACAGCAAGATAATAGTACTGACTTCAGTGCAACCTGCTGTAAGAGGGTGGAGAATCAGAGCCAGTAATCTTCTCATGGTAGTTGTAGTAAGTACTTCGGTATCCACTAAAAGAAGAAATCCCTCCTTGTCTACTTTCTGGTATTTTGTAGCTTTTTATTCTGAGCAAAAATGTAAAGGGCTTTGGTCATCTTATTTTCCCAAAATGAATGATTCTATAGAAAACATCCATTACTATTTACTCTTTAACTAGATGTTATTCCCAAGTGCTGTGTAATCATTAAGTGATCTTTAATTTAACAAATGTGCTGCTCTTAGCACATTTTTACTTATGTAGTAGTAAATTAACTATAACAGATTATAACTGTTCTCTATCATTTAGCAATAAGCAAGGCTTTCCATAAATATCTTTGAAGCTAAACCAAGGTGTTTTTATGGCACTTGCTCACCATTCATTCCCATTTCTCATCATAGCTTAAACAATATCCATTTCAAAGAAAAGATGATTTTTCATGCTGAAATTCAGAATTTCAGTTCATTTGCTTTCTGGTTACTGGGAAGGAAACTGCAGCACCTGAGGTATGTCTCACTTGGCCACCTCTGGCAGATGAACAATGCTTTGATAACGGGGATGGGAACACTTCAGTGGCCTAAGTGAATTTGCTGGATCAATGAGGCATCACTGCATTTCCACAGTGATTTCTTTCAGTGTCTCATAGTTTCACACATTGGTATCACAGATTTTGCTCTGGTAGTAATCAGCAGCTAGTTTCTGAATGACTACAGTGCTAAGGGCCAAATCCCAAAAATATAGTAACCAACCCAGAGCATGATATGGAGGAGGAGCTCTCACCTTTTTTATCTGCAGCCTTCTGAGTTTGTGTGTTAAATCAAGCTTCTGTGCTTCTGTCTAAAAGGAGAAAACTCCTTCTGAAAGACTGTCCTTATGTGACACTGCTTTGCTCTGTCTGCTACATAAACTGTCTATACAGATAGGGAATGACCATGATTAATTAGAATAGCTACTAAAGTAATTTCTTGAGATCAATGATGATATTTAACTTCAATATTGTTTTCTTCGGGGCTTTACCCTGATCCTTTAAGATTGTGCACTTCAAAGGGAAAAAATGGATCTGGCCCTTACATTTATGCTAGGCTGACATTGTTGGTTTGCTGCCAAAGAGGCATATCACAGAGGCACCAGCTGAGGGATCTCAGCCATTGAACCTTGGTGCTAGCCTTACAAGAAATCACTTCAGTGGTGACATGGAATATCTCTGTCCATCTTGTCCTTAAAGTTACAGAAATGCTATCCCAATTTAAGTTACATCAGAGCTTTCTCATATAGGTACATGACCCTTCAGAACCAAATTGATGCCATAAGCTTGTTTCACATTTCACAGCCTGAAGCAAAGTCTTGCAGGATGAAAATTTTTCTTATAAAAATCCTGCTCTGGCCTCACCCTCTTACTGCCCCCACCATATCACAGACCTTTTCATAGAACATTATTCTTCCTTTGGAGTTTTCTATATTGTGGCTTTGTTTGGGTTTTTTAAGGGCAAAAATAAACATGACATTAAAAATAATTGCTATTCTTCTGAACTCAGAAAAAAAAAAGGGGGGGGGTTGCCTTTTAATATAGTTAAATTTGCATTTGAAAACAGTTTGACTATAATGGCCTCTTGTCAGTATTCTCACTCAGAAATGTTCTTCTGATTCTTTGACACCTCTTTCTCTCCCAGTTCATGGGGATTTTGGTCTCTACCAGAACCAGTAGAGAACAAAATAGCTAAAAGAGGCTAGTGGAATTCAAGTTGCATAGAAGTATTAAATTAATTATTTTTCCAGTAAGTCCATATGTTCTTCTAAATATACAGAATGATGGCATTAGATAGGTAATAATCATTGATTTCTCTCAGTAGTTTCAGCTGAACTGTGAGACAGAATTGTTCCCTGGAAGCCTATTTTCATTTGGCAAAAGGAAATAAATTCATCCAGTCAGGCAAATGCAAAAGCAGGACAGAACAGGAATTCAACCAGTATTTTCAACAGTTCCATTTTTAACACGTAGAAACCTACCTTTTCCTTTATATGCCTCATCAAAACAAAGTCTTTGCTTTGGAGTTTGGGAATTTTTTTGAGGGAAGGTGTTTTGGAAGTGGCCCACTAGAAAATTCAATAAATATTGATGTATTTAGAACCTGAATTTGTGTGTGGGTGTTACAACAGTTGTATGTACAGCAGTACTGTGTCCGCTCTTCTTAAGGATTTTTTTGTCAATCCATATTATTTAGGTTTTTATTATTTCAGTTCTTATGCTATTCTTAAAACAGAGAGAAATATTTGTACAAAATCTTATTTTTTCAACTGTGTTTTTAATTTGTAAACAGTACCCCTTAGATTTTGTAGAGAAAGGCATATGTGAGTCTAATACGAGTTATTTTATTCCTGCATCTCCATAATCCAACCTTGTTCTCAGTCCATGTGATGCCCCTGTTTGTGTTGCCCCACTGTATTAAGCTATGTCAGCAGAGGTTTGATCTATGTGTATTATATTTATGTGGCTGTGCTTAAAAGTTATAAAAGGGCAAGTTCTTTAGGATAGGGTAATGCCCATGTGTTATGGGCAAACTCCTCTCTGTCGTGGTGCCTGTTTTACAGTATTTTGAGAGCATGTGTTTCCCCCTCAGTCTTTTCATTGACAGCCATATGTCAGGGAGTGCTGGAAGCAGATAGCCCAGAGTCATTACAGGTATCCTGGTGATAAGCCTGTGTTATGACTCTGATTGTAAAAAGATTTGAAATTTTCATCAGATATATTAAAAGCGTGCTGGATAAATTATGAAAAGAAAAATGGAAAGGAGCTGAGTTGTTTAACACCTTAACTAAAAGGAGAAAAAACAGGTGGATCAAAGAAGCCTAAAAAGCAAGTCTGTTTGCTCTCTTTTCTTCTAATGTTACTTGGATCCTGAGGGGTTTTCATTGTCCAGATGGAAAATACGGGGCTTGTATATCAGAGTGCTGAGGCTTACACTGAAATGACAGTCTGGTATGCAGTCACCGTGGCAGGCAGACGTGGGCAGAGGTGAGAGGTGAGCTCACTGAAGCCTCACCTTTGGCTGTGATCCCTGGCAGCTCTGGTAGCATGTGCTCAGCTCTTCACACTGTGTTCCCTCAGCACTTCACTGAGAATATGGCCTTTGACTGTAAACTCCTTTTGCCAGTCTTTGATTTCTTGTCTGCACCATGTGGCTGCTATCAGTTTACAAACAAAGAAAAATTAACATTGGTTTATGAACTGTTATTATTATAACTGAGTTCTGCTATTAGCTAGGTCTAAGTGTTTTCATATATTCCACACCTCTGTTGCCCTTTGAGATTTTTAACTGTTGTTTTCTTGTACATTAATAATTTCCTTGTATAATTGTTCCCAAGAGAATGAGCTGAAAGAATTATGAATTAATTTGCATCTTTTAATGTACTAATAAACTTTGCAAGAAGAAAATTTCACTCCACCCAGGTGGAAACCAATCACTTTAAATCAAAGCTTACTGAATTTCAAATAGGGTTGGTTTTTTTTTCAAGAAGTTGCAGAAGAACAGTGCTCTGCATGTTAAAAGTAATTAGAAAGCACCAAGTGCAATTTCAGAAAAAGCCCTGGGTCATTTTTTTTGCTGCAGCATGGAGTTCACAGGCATGTAGGAAAATGAGTACTTGTATTTAAACAAAATTAATAGCAATTTTGTGGAGGTTGACAGGTCTCAGACTGTAAATGTAGATTTCATCATTTCATTGAAAAATATTTTTAAACTGTTTCAGCTTTTTTTATTGTCTGATGTAAATAAATAATTCATGTTATAGCCTCTAAAACAGGGTTTAAGAAAAAGAAATGTCCTTTTAGGTACAATTTATTCAAATAGAATCTTGTGTGAACAAAATGTTCTCTCATGTATTCGTTTATAACCAATCAATGTCAGGTCCCTGCTCACCAAAGTACTCATCTTCATTTATCTGCCAGCGCTTGAGAAACCGAAGCTCTTCTCCTGAGTAACTAAAGAAACAAGTTCCGAGCATCTACTCGAAGTTAAATACATGAGAGTGTTACATAGTTACAAGCGATTTACTGAACTGGTTGTTTGACATCCAAGTTTATTTACCTTCATGCATTTAAACCTTGGTTAAATTTGGGAATAGAAATTAATGCTCCAACTCCCATATTCCAAATTAGACACAAAATATATAATTAATGGAAAAAATAGGTCTTGATATCAAGCTTCTGACTTTGAAAGTTTATTTTAGTAGTTGATAAAGTTTAGCATTAATATTTGACAGGGCAAAAAAGCATTTGTTTAAATTGCTACAAACTGTCGAGGCCAGAATGAATCCCAGCTGGCATGGGAAAGGGGGGACAGTGCAGAAGGAGGACGGGACTGATGAAGGTCTGAGAGAAAGCAAGGATAAAACATAGATTTGGAAGCAGATAGAGGAGTGCTGGAACTGTGACCAAGGTGAAGCCTGGGGGAATGTCACAAAAGGTCAGAATAGGCCAGGTGGGCACTTGCCAGGAGAAGACCCAGAGTAAGAGGAAATAGGAGTGCTAGGTCAAACAAGGGAGTACTGCTAATAAGGCAAAGGTAGCTGTGCCTCTTCCCTAAGGGAGCAGATGCAGATTAGAGGCACAAATTCATTTATTGATACAGCCACAGGGAATCAAACCTACAAAAAATGTTCAATACAACCTCAGTGATGCTTCCTCTCAGAAAATAGAAAAACAATGTAATTCCTAAAAATAGGGCCTAAATATGAATGATCAAAAAACTGGACACAGGAATTTTTCAGTAGATCTGGCTGTTTAGACATTTTTTCCCCTCTTAGGGCTTTGAAGATCACAAGCTTCTTTACCAACACAGCTTGATACAATGCTTCTTTCTTTAGTATGTCCAAGAAGGAAAACGTTGTATTGACTAAAGAAAACTCCAACAGAATCTGTTTCTCCATAAAGCTGCTCCATGACATGCAGGTTTCCACACATTCTACCTGAAAGAGTTTTTCTATTTTAAGTTTGAAGTTTGCAGAGTGCTCACAAAGCAAATTTGTATGTGTACTCAGAGCACTGTTTGTCATGAAAAGTACTGACAACAGCAGGGCACCTCTAGCAGCATGACGATACAAAACTTGCTAATTTTCTTCTTTGAGATGAATTGTTTTATTTTTCAGGCTGTTGCAGAGATTGTAAACAGATATACTGCTTGTTTGCTATTCTATTTTTTTAAACAAATGTATATACAAATAGATTTTTTAAATATCTATAGTAACCATAGGCTATTTTTGCTCAAAACAGCATTTTTTAGACACAAAAAAATCCAGCTATCCCTTAAATAGCCCAGAAGACATTATTTGACACCAGAAGTGTCTGCCATGATGGATTCGTTTTATTTTAGCAAGACAGATAAAACCTGTGAAATTCCTTACTGCTGGTGCTTTTTATGACAGTGCATAGGGAATTCCTCACAAACACACAGACCTTTTCCAGTTCCAGACTGGAGTTACCTTTGCTTAATATAAATATATATGTAAGTCCTGAAAATATACAAACTGCAGTACAAATTTCAATGCAATGCTTTTTAAAACTAGCAGGGTGCAAACTTTGTAACAGAAAGGAGGGAAGACACAAACCTCAGAGTTAGCACAGTTCAGTACCACTGAAATGAAGCTGCTGTCTATTTGAAATGTTTTGACATCCGAACAAATAATCCAAGACCCTGAAAACTATCATACCTGTAGAAAATATGGCCACTGCCTCACTTCTGGCACATTCCAGCCTGCTCTTGCTGCACAAATACCTGCATGGAAGGAGTTGTTCTTCCATGGTAAAGTATTACTCTATTTAATAGCATTTTTTTCTTGCCAGGCTTTGAGAAAGTCATCAGTACTGTCTCCCCAAATTCCCTCCACACTGCAGTGTTTAATGATATCTAATCTAAAGTAAGAACATGTTGCTTAATGAATATGCATTTGTCACATGAATAGCAGGAACAGATTAAGTCCAAAAGTCCCCTGTAATCTGCTGGGAGAGATATGTGGAGTGCTAGAGTCAGCACAGCCAGAAAACCTTCAAAATACTTTTCTTCAGCTCTAATTTGAAAACTTCAATGGCAAAGTTTACCCTAAGGAGAAATGGTGCTAAGCACAGATTTATTTATTTCCTGCTGATGAACACAGCCATGTGAACAACCGAGATGTTTTTTCTTGCAGGAGGGTGCCAGAGCTGCCGAGTTAAAAGCTTAAGCTTCAGAATTGACACTGACCCTATTTATTAACACAATAATGGTTTTGTGGCTCCTGTGGCTTTCCGGGATTGTAGAGGACTATATGTAAGTTTGTTTTTGCTGTCCCATTTCAGGTGGCTGGCAAGGCAGAGTGTATGGTTGAAAATACGCCCCGTGGTGTCTCCTGAAAGATGCCTGCATTGCTCGTGATCCTTGCTTTCAGGGCAAGGCAATAAAGTCCCTTCGGAAACTATTTATCTCTAAGAACAGGCTGACTTTTGAAAATACATGATGTTTCTCATACACGACTTGGGGAGCAGAGCTTGGACTGCTCTCTTTTAGTCAGGCAGTCAGATCAGCTTTTCCCTTGGGCATGGCAGCTGGAGATCACCATCCCTTAAGCCCTAGCATCAGCCATTTATGGGGAATTTCACTACTGGGAACTCTAAGGGCTGTGAAGCTGGTGAAGGGCTGCTCCTCACCTGGCACCTCCCCAGCAGAGCGACAGGGCTTGGAGCCTGATTTCGCACTTCCCTTCAGGATACTCAAATCTTTTCACAATGGCATTTTCTGATTTGGCAGAATTTCTAGTTAGCTGTTAACCCTCTAATATTAAACTGTATTTGATCCTGCCTAGAGAAACGTAAGATTTCCAACAAATGTAAAATATTATGTTGAAAGTGTGGCCTATTGAAAAAAAAATTGCAAGAAATTTTTATGCCAGTAGAAGTTTTCTTGTTTATACTTTTGATTACTAAGGAATTGCTCATCTACTTTCAAAAAACAGTATCTTTGTGAGGAGGTTTTTTGTTAATGACCATTATTTTTGGTGCTTTGAAAACATTTTATTTTTACATACTGCCTGGAAACAATGCTTACTGTTTTCCAAACACCTCTTACTGGTACACATCAGTCCCCAAAAAACCAAAAGTGCTTCAGATTCTTCAGGAATTATCATTATATTAACACTTCATAGACTGATAGAATAGCTGAGGTTGGCAAGGACCTCTGGAGATCATCTAGGCCAAGCCTCCTGCACAAGCAGGTTGCTCAAGACTCTGTCCAATCAGCTTTTGAAAATCTCCAGATGGAGACTCCATAATGCTCTGAGCAACCCATCCCACTGTTCAATCACTCTCACAGTAAAAAGAAAAGAAAAATCACTAAAAAATTCTTATGTTTAAACAAAATGTCTTGTATTTCAGTTTGGGTTCATCGCCTATTGTCCTGTCACTGGAAATCACTTAGGAGAGTCTGGCTCCTTCTCCACTTGCTGCCATCAGGTATTTATAGACATTGAAAAAGTCCCCTAAGCCCTCTCTTCTTCAGATGGAGCAGCCCCACCTTTCTCAGCCTGTCCTTGTTGGTCAATCACCCCTGTGGCCCTTTGCTGGACTCTCTCCGGTGTGCCCCTATCGTTCTACTCTCCAGCTGGACAGCCCAACCTGTGCTGGTGGATGGGGCCATTCCTCCCCAGGTGCAGGGCTTTGCACTTCCTTTTGCTGAACTGCATTACTTTCCTGTTTGCCCAGTTTTCTGGCCAGTCAACGTCCTCTGGATGGCAGCACAACCAGCTGGTGTAGGAACCATCCCTTCGAGTTTTGGATCATCTGCAAACCTGAGGGCTTGCTCTGTGCCATCATCCAGGTCATTAACAAAGGTGCTAAACAGCACTGGACCCAGATCCAGGTGGTGGATGCACAGTGCATTTGAACACAATCCCATGAAGGAGTGAAAAAGCCAGTTTTCATGTGTGCATTTGGCTGCCATGTCACTGCTGAGCTTTGCTGCCATGCTGTTATCCATGCTCTTGTCAGCAGGAGCTCCAAGTGCTGCAAAAGCAGCACTGCAAAAGAGCTGCTCTGCAGCTCTGCAGCATTCCCGGGTGACACAGGGACTGAAGTCATTGCCTTCCTGCCCCAGAAAGAGGTACAGTGGCTCCAGCAGATAGGATCCAACCTTCTGGTTTTTAACTGAGAAACTCCTCAGGACTTGAGAGGCCGCTGTTGACCAGCTCACACATGGATTTGGCCAGCTAGAGCATTTACAGGTATTCACCATCTAGCAGAAAAAGAGTATCTCTTAGCAGACAAATTTCTATGGGAAAGCTTCAACAGCTGAGTTTGCTGCAGGGTGGGCCCTATATACATTTGGTTTGCTTCTGACAAAATTATCTGTTTAAGAAACAGTTTGGGGAAAAGCTGGGTTGAGTATCTTATTTGAAAGTCCCAGGAGAGTTCTTTACATGATTATATGCTGAAGTAAAAGAGATAAGTTTGATTCCTTGCATAAATTATTGCTATTAATAACTTAATTATAAATTTAAATATTAATTATTATAATGAATCCTTTAGTACCTAACAATTACAAAGTGTTACAAACTCTGAAATAAGCATTACAAGTCTCTAAATAAACAACATATTTGTGGCCTGAAACCAACAGGTTTTTTTCTTGTGTTGTAGGAGACCTCAGGGCAATAGGCACCAAAGCTCTGGATTTTCACATCAACAGAAAGTAAACAAGTGTCAGAGTAAGTAAGAATCAGACCCCAAATCCCTTGAAATTTGGCCCGCTCTGATGGAATTTCCACCCTTCTGTCATGTCTTCTTCTGCTTCATTCTTCTAATTCAAATTCTTCTTCAAGATCTTATGTGCTGGTGCACTTTCAGACCTCTCCCACATCTGATCTCTCTTATCTGACTTTCATTTTGTGAACTAGCAGATCACTGTATTTCCTTTCTTATAATTTAGACAAGGAGGCTCCAAGATACAGAAAAACTAATCTCACAATTCTCTAAAGTGGATCTGTAACTCTTATTCTGTTTCTGGACTTAATTCTATATTCACCAATTTCTTTTTGTTGTGTTTGTCTTTGATGCTGCTCAAGACTCTCCCAGACTGTTACTTGGCAGTGAAGAACTATGCCCATATGTAGTGTTAAGGTTGAAAGAAACTACAAAGCTGGAGTGGGGCTGGAAAGGGGCTCCCAGAGCAGAATTTCCCTGAGGAATTGACAGTCCAGGGAAATGCTGCTCTGTTTTTTCTAAAACTCAGTTTAGGATTAGGGTTAAGCATGGAAAAAATCTCAGAGCATCATTTGGAGTGAGGCTGGAAGGAAGCTGCCAGTAGAGAGAGTTCAGCCCAAAGTGG
Organism: Atrichornis clamosus; assembly: GCA_013400975.1. Taxonomy (NCBI): domain Eukaryota; kingdom Metazoa; phylum Chordata; class Aves; order Passeriformes; family Menuridae; genus Atrichornis; species Atrichornis clamosus. Next base: position 731 of record WBMZ01011941.1, on the reverse strand, counting down.
AGTGTTTGGCCCCTGGAACGGTTGTGGAGTGCCCTTGCAAGACTGGGATTAGAGCTGGCAGCATCCGTTTCTGTAATTTATGTCCCCAACACTGTATTTTGTCCTTATCTGGTGTGTGAGAACCTGCCTTAAAAGATGTAATATATCCACGTGGAAGAGAGGTGTAACTCCAAAGAGAGGTTAACAGAGGGGGAGATTTACCTCCCGGTTCCAAACTGCTGAGCAGTAGGGGAAGGAAATGCAAAGCTCCTGAACTTTCTCTGACACGCTGCGAAGGGCAAGACTTAAATTCACACGCAGCGAGCGCCAGAGGGACAGCACCCGTGAGCCGGGCCCGGGCACCGTCAGCGGGCTGGCACTTTAGCGTTATACTCGTAGAGCATTGACATATGCCTATCGCACTGATGTATTCCTATATTCCCTTCCCATCAATAACCACCTATTCCCGCATCATTCGCTTCCGGGCTCACCCCGAGCCCTGGGCCTGCCCCGCGCGCGCCCCCTGCCGGCCGGGCCGCGCGCGGGCTTCCAGAACCTTCCCTGCCCTGGCCAAAGATGGCCGCCGCGCGCCGCCTCGCCCCGCCCCTCCGGCCAATGGCGCCTGCGGGACCTGGGGTCACGTGGCGCGAGCGAGCCAATCGCCGGGAGCGCACGGGGCGGCCTGGCGTCACTTCCGCTACCGAGGGCCGGGCCTGGCGTAGCGGGGCCGAGCGCGGAGGAGGCGGCGGGGC
>WBMZ01011940.1:0-20779 GCA_013400975.1 Atrichornis clamosus | reverse complement strand
GAAACGCAAACCCACCACAGTCAGGGGCTGAGGGCATAATTTAAAATAAGATCACTTAGCAAGGTGAAACGCAGAATCACAACCCTGGATGAGAGGATGAACAGGGAACTTCTGACCAACCTCATCCCAGAAAGGAGGAATGTGGAAGGAAATATTGTGGAAGAAGAATCAAATTATCCAGGAGGAATGTACAGACATTCCTGTGGAAGCAGTCGGGAACGGGGAGAATAGTTAGGGAGCTCTTGAGCCAGGCAGACACCATGTCTCAGGACCAGAGGAAGCTACAGAAGCTGTCTGTTGTCTTCAAAAAATCCTGGCCATCAAAGGTGGTTCCTGAGAACTGTAAAGAGCATTACAGCAGTCTTAAGGATGGGCACAAAATGGAAGAACTACAGGCTAAGCAGCTCCTTTGGAATCCCTGGGATGGTGATGGAACAAATTGTCCTGGACATCCTTTCAAGCAACTGAGAGGGAAGGGCACTGGGAACAGGCAGCATAGAATTACCATGGGGAAATCATTCCTGGCCAACCTAATTGGCTTCTACAATGCAATGACTGAGTCTCTGAATAATGGGAGATCAGGGATAGTGTTGCCTGACATTGTAAAACATTCAACAGCCACGCAGTCTCCTTACAGCCAGACTGGTCAGATATGGACTGAGTGAATGATGGAGTGAATGGACAACTGCCCAAACCAGCAGGCTCAGTACTGGTGGATCAAGTGTATGAAGTGTCCAGGCTGTGGTGACACCACTCCCAAATCACCCCTGGAGCCACTATTGCTATTAATGACATGGATCCAGGACATATCATACAGTCACCAAAGTTACAGCCAGCATGAAACGGGAGGGAACAGTCAACATGCCAAAGGGCAGGGCTGCAATTCAGGGGCACCTTGATGGGCTGGAGAAATGGGCTGGACTAATAATAATCCTTACTCTCAGCCACCTACCTTAAGCCTCCAAGAGGCCCCTTCCCTCCCAGCAGAGGGGTAGACTGTCAGAGCTATAGCACCCAGCTCTCTATTATGTGTTATTTTTCCTTCCTTGATTTTACTGGGAACACAAACACTACTAATGACTTTTCCTTGACTGTGCAAAGGAGAGGTTTTGTTACAGTTTTCTTTATGCTCTTTTTCCTGGCACCACTAACTTCCCTTTTGGCCAGCAGACTGCTTTTATGTTTTTGTAATAAAGGCATTCTCAAACTCTTGTTTTCAGGGCTGATGTGAATGTATAAACTACCTTTTAAAAGGACAATCCATTAGAAGACTAATCCTGAAGAAGTGCTCAATGAAACTGTACTAGAAGGCCCTTTCCCAGGTAGAGGGCAGAGCCATGGACCCTTCTTCTTCTCCCATCAAGACATTCATTGCAGAGCTGCTTTACACTCTGGAGTCTAAAAAGTTCTTGAAAAATCTAAAAGACAGTTGAGGCAAAGGTCACGCTCTGCCTTTGCTTTGAGTACAGCTGCAATTCTGAACAAACTGTCAAGATCTGTCCAGGATCTGTCAGGATCAACAGTTACAGCTCCAGGTAACAAGGTATTTTCTATCTGGTTAAAACTTTACATGAGTTTCTGCAAAATATACTCAATGAAGAAGGAAAAGGTAGAGCATTTGTCAGACACTGGCTGTAAATGTAGGCAGAAGTTATTGGGAGGGTGGGGGGATCAGAAAACTAGAATGGAGACAAGGGAGAAGAGGGAGAGGAAGAGGAGGGAAATGGAGTACTGTCCCCAGAAAGCAGACAAGAAGAGAAACAACTGAACTTTTGGGTGAGTGTCCTCTCACAGACATCATCTCTGCTGTGGGAGGGGGTTCCCAGCACTTCTTTGTACTTTCATGCCTGTCCTCAGGATCTGCCCAAATGCCCTGTTGACTACTCTTCCTCTGATGCTGATCAGAATGTGCCTTTCTTGAGGGGAGCTGCAGCTGGCTGACAGCTGGAAGAGGACCCAGATATCCAGAGCCCTGGAGAGAGCACAGGTGTCAGGACATGCTCCCTGCCCCAGCTTCTGGGCTTCCACAAAGCCTGGCTAACAAACAGGTGTCCAGGTTTGCAGGCATTCTGCTTTTCTCTTTCCACTGAACAACTTTCCCACAAACTGCAGAAGCAACCAAACCTCCAGAACATGAAGAACCTCCTCCCTGCAAACTAGAGGAGGCCCCAGTTTTAGGGATTCCTTCAACATGCTCATATTCCTCTCACCCATGGGAGGGTCAGAGCATCCTCTTCTGGCGCTAACTGCAAGGTTCCATCTCATCTGGCAGGAGAACCCAAAGCCCAGGGCACAGAGCCCCACAGAGGAATCCTGAGATGGACCCTGCGGAGGACCCCAGCTTTCATGCTCAGCCTCCACAGGACGCCACAGCCTTGATGCCTGTCCTGCTCATAGAGTCCAGGTGCCACTGGGGCAAAAGGCCCCAGTTGATACCAAAATCAGCCAGAGAATAAACTTTCTAACACCATTGGAAGTATCAGAAAGAACGCATTCTTTATCAGCACTGGACACATCCACAGTAAATTCCTCTAAGCAAATGTGTGTCATGACACTTTACAATGGGGTATTTATAATCCATCATGACCATACATATCTGTTACAATGTACTTCCTAGATAATCCATGAACATCACTTTTCCTAGAACTAATTTATCCACTTCCGCCCCTTACTGGAAGTCCTTTTATGGTCTGAAAGGGTTGTCTAAAGGGGTCTCTGGTAGTCCTACTCACTGAGAGCCCCTACAATTGGAAGTGACCTTGCCTTGAACTTCTCTTTGGGCATGCACTGTTGTTTCTTGTTACGTAACTTTGCCACAAAACCCGCTTAGGTTCCTCATTATCTGCCTATATCCACTGGTTCCAGCTCCATTTAGCAACCTGTGTGTCTACTCTTACTTTTTTTCTCTAATTTGCTAGTTGTTTTTAAGCTCTATTTTGCAACTGAAAGTTTCTATTATCTGTGTTGTCTGTCACAGTGAGCGACAGCAATGCATCTTCCTGGCTGGAGCCACCTCTCAGTTCTATGGTCCCTGAAGCTCACAGACATGACCCCCACTGATGTCATGTCCAGTGTCTTGGTTTGAAAAGACAGGTGTCTGCCAAGGAAGGTGGGAACCTTCCTGGAATGGAAAGATGATCCCTCCCTTCGAATTACTGTAACTTTGAAATTATGGGGCTTCCAAGCACAAATATGGGAAAAGGAGTAACAGTTCTTTACTAAAAAAAAAATATATATATATGTAACAAGGCAGAACAAACAACAACAACAACAAAACAAAACCCAATAACAGACATTTCCCACACATCACGCCGTTTCCCCTGTGATGTAGTTACGACCATCCCCGGCAGAGGTGCTGGTGAGGCAGGAAGGCTGCAGTGCCTCCCTCAAGGCTCCAGGGGGCACTGGTGAGGCAGGGGGGGGGCAGAGGGGCTGCAGTGGCTCCTCACAGCCTCAGGGGGTGCTCTGGTGCAAGCTCAGGAATCTCCTCGCAGCAATGGCAACCTCAGAGACGGACGGATAAGGTGGACGGGGAAGGGTTTCAGTTTTTACTAGGCTCTCACGTGTCCGGTGTGGTCTCCTGGTGATGGCAGCAGCCGACAGCTCAGGCAGCAGGCAGCTGGGGCCCTCTCTCTCTCTCTCCGGAGAGGGGGAGGGGGTGGGGGTTTTGGTCTCTCCCGAGAACACTCACCTAGATGGTAGAAGTCTCAACACCAGTGGCTCCTGCAGTGACAGCTGTGGTGCTCTCTGTCTCTCTCTCTGTTGCTCTCTGTCTCTCTCATAAGCATCAGGCTCCAGTGGGTAGCAGGGAGGACTTCACAGCACTACTAAACCCTTCACAGCAGTACCAAACCCTGAGCAAGAGAAAAATCCCACACCCAGAGCCACAACTGTCTGCCCTTCAAGCCAGACAAAGACTGCTGAACCCCCAGCATCCCTTGCCCGGACAGGGGAGAACCACAGGCAGGAGACACATGTCAGGAAAAATTCATGACGCCAGAGGTTTATGTCCAAAAAGGAGAGAGAGGAGTCCTTTAACTTCATTCATGAGCAAAGGGAGAGGCCATAGGCATTTCTTTTGGGGTCTCTCAAATTACTGGAGGATGCAGCCTCCTTTTTATCCTAATTTCCCTGCCGCATTTTCCCTCTCCCTTTCCCCATTGGCTGAGGTACTTGGAAGGTACAGACTTCCTGAATCGCATACTAAGTGTCTATCTCTAACATGCATCCCCCCTCTTTTCTTAGTATACCAAACTATATTTTATGGTTCCTTTAGTCTCTGTTTTTCTTCACTGAATCAAGGAGTTAACACGGCCTTGTCCAGGTGACCATCCGTATCAATTAATAACATTCCTCAGTTGTTTTACGGTGGTTCCTCCTGCTGGTTAATCTTCCAGGCCTTGGCCTGTCTCCAGCCTTATCTATAACCAGGTTCACAGTTTATTTGTAAAGACACATTCCTCATTTTCTCTTTACTTTCTCCTCAGACAGAAGCCATGTGCTCAGGATGCCCAGGCTGTGGAAGGCACATAAGCCTCCACCTTCTACAACTGGTCAGGGGTCAAGGCACCTGACAGTGAGCCTTCAGCACTGAGTGATGGTGTCCCACTTTTGCAGTCTTGGCCCAGTTAGATGACCTAGTCTCATCAGGAACTGCCCTTTGACCTTGTCAGGGACCACCCAATGGACATGATGCCATGGCACCTTGGCAACCCCTGGATTCATCATCCCTGTCGTGATGTTTCACCTCAACAAAAGTCCCTCTCCAGCTCTCTTGGAGCCCCTTTAGGCACTGGAAGGGGCACTAAGGTCTCCCCAGAGCCTTCCCTTTTCCAGACTGAACATCCCCAGCTCTCCCAGTCTGGCTCCAGAGCAGAGGGGCTCCAGCCCTTGGAGCATCTCTATGGCCTCTCTGGACTCTCTCCAGCAGCTCCATGTTCTTCAGATGTTGGAGCCCAGGGCTGGAGGCAGCTCTGCAAGTGGGGTCTCACCTGAACAGGGCAGAGGGGCAAAATCCCCTCAGACCTGCTGCCCACGCTGGAGGATCAGCCCAGGGCAGAGGGGGTTTCTGGGTGACAGTGCAGGTGCCTGGGACATACTGAGCTTTTCATCCACCAACACTTCCCAAGACCTTCTCCTCAGGGCTGCTCTACAGCCATTCTCTGTCCAGCCTGTGTTTGTGCTTGGGATTGCCCTGACCCAGGGGCAGGACCGTGCACTTGGCCTCAGACCAACAGAATCACACAGTGACTTTGATGATGATGTCTGGGCCTGTGGCAATGACTCTAGCCCATTGAAACTTTGAGCTCTTCTTGCTGCCTCACCTTCTCGAGACTTGCATGCTCCCCTTGGTACCACCTCACCATCCTTGTCTCATGTCTGCAGGGCCAGGTTTGGGTAGCAGGGGGCTGCACGGGGGGGCTCTGTGAGGAGACACCAGAAGCTGCCCCCATGTTGGGAAGAGCCGGCTCCAGAGGGCTTCAGGATGGACACGCCACTGGCCAAGGCTGATGCTGGGAGGGCCTCTGTGTTAAGGTATTTTAAAAGGGGTAAAAATTGCTGTGCAACAGCAGCTGGGAGGGAGGAAGAGCAGATATGGGAGCAACAGCCCTGCAGGCATCAAGGCCAGGGAAAGAGGAGGTGCTGAAGCAAAGATTCCCCTGCAGCCCGTGGTGCAGCCCATGGGGAGGCAAGATTTTGCCCTTGTAGCCCATGGAGGCCAGCAGAGAAACAGCACCCCACTTCAGCCCCAGGTGAAGGACCCCACACCACAGCAGGTAGGGATGCCCTGAAGAGAACTGTAGCCTGGGAGGAGCACACACTGGAGTGGCTCTATGGAGAGGAGTCTATGCTGGCAGGACCTGCTGCCCGTGGGGGACCCACACTGGAGCAGTCTGTTCCTGAAGGACTGTATCCCATAGAAAGGGAACCCGCTGGAACAGTCCTTGAAGAACTGCAGCCTGTAGGAAGGACCCACATTGGAAAAGTTAGTGCAGGACTGTCTCCCATGGAGGAGACCTCATGCTGGAGCACGGGAACAGTGTGAGACAAACTGTTATGAGCTGATAGCAATCCACATTTCCCATCTCCTGCACTGCTAAGGGGAATGAGGTAGAAGAGTCTGGAGTGAAGCTGAGCCTGGGAACAAGGGAGGGTGGGGGTAGGTGTTCTCAAGTTTGTTCTTATTTCTCATTTTCCTACTCTGTTTAACTGGTAATAAATTAAATTAATTTCCCCAAGTCAAGTCTGTTTTGACTGGGACAGTAATTGGGGAATGATCTCCCTGCTCCATGGGATTTTCATCACATTTTCCCCCTCTGTTCTGTCAAAGAAGGGGAGTGATGAAGCGGCTTGGTGGGCACCTGGCTAGACAAGACTGACCCAGCACAGTTCTCCAAACCCCTTCATCATCACCCCCTCCACCTTCCACACTCACCCCCAGTTGCCCATGACCTCTCCATGTCCGTGACTCCACTGTCAGTGAAGGGTCTACCAGCACTACAACATTTATCATTGCACTTTATTTCCCCAACTCTCAAGACATGACAATGGCACAGGCTACCCTGTGATGGCCAGTGGACTGGCCCTCCATCTGACTTCAAAACTCCCCTACCAGGGCTGGACAGTCTGGAATTGCCTGTGGTAGATCTGTGGCAAGTCCACGGTGAGTCCACAACAGGTCCATGGTGGAGCTCTGATGGGCCTATGGTGGTCCCTTGACCGGCAGCCAGTGCCCCTCTGTAGGGACATCCTCACTTTCTGCCCACATGGCCCTTCAGTGTAGCCAGCACTTTTTGTGCCTGCTTCAGGACCTCCTCCTCATCCATGCTGGGGAAGGCCTCGCTGGGGGTCATGGGGAAGGGGTGGTAATTTGGGTACTGTGTGGCCTTGCCATCCACGCTGCAGCTGCACAACCACTGCATGTTCAGTACCAGGCCCCTCAGCTCCGGCTCCTTCGCCTCCAGCCATCGGGCCAGACCCATCAGCCCCTCTGGACCCTTAAAGGCTTCACCGTGGCAAAGTACAGACGCCACCAGCACCTTCTTCAGGGTCTGGTGCACTTTGAAGAGGACCCAGTTGGGGCAGCAGTGCCGGATGTCATTGTGGGCTGCCTGCGGGTCACTCGTGGCCTGACACAGCCACCGCAGGGCCTTGGGGACAGATTGAGTCTGGGCCATGCGCTCCTCACTGCTCAGCCAGGAGCCACAACTTTCCTGTCCGTGGTGCTGGGCAGTGCTCGCAGGTTTGTGCCAGACAGGGAGCTGCTGCCTCACCTTCCGCCACCTGACACCACGCAGTGGCCTCGAGGTTGCCAGGCTGAGATCCACATCGCCACTCATGTTCCATGGCCCCCTCTCTGCCACAGCCTCCTCCTGCTGCCTCTTCTCTAGCTCTGGCGCAGCACCCACCAGTGCCACATTGTTCTCCTCCAGAACAAAGGCCATGTCCTGTGGCTCCTGGCAGACCAGCATTTCACGGAGCACAGACAAGGCGGGTGCCTCCAGCTGCCCACCCACGGTGTTATTGATCTCCTGCACGAGCATCTCCAGGACCCTCAGTTGGTGCCCATTCAGCACCATCTCTGCATGCCAGATGTAGAGGAGCCTCGGGGCACCACTGGACTGGCACACATGACCCGTGACTAGGAGCTGCCCTCCACCTTTGCCCCACCATGGACCAGCACGGTGCAGATGTCCTTGCAGCACTGCACTTTCAGCTGCTCCACTGCAAAGCCACCATCCCCCTCTGTTCCCAGCAGAGCCTTGTGGCTCTGCCACTGCAGCAGGGACTCCAGCCCCAACCTAAACCACGGGGATTCCAGCAGGATCTGCAGACGCCTCTGCCCAGGGCAGTGAGAGCCATAGTGACATGGCCGTGGACCCTCCTCCAGCTGCTGCTCTGTCACCTCTGAGAGTGCCCATGGCCACAGGTGCGATGGCAGCATTTGAAGCAGCCACCTGGCATTAGGCACTGGCAGGTCAGCCATGAATATAAAGTTCTTCTCCAGGGCCCAAGCAATCTCTGAGGGCAGGCAGTCATTGAAGTACAGCCTGTGCGATGGCTCCAGGCAGCCAGCAGTGCTCAGCAGGTACAGCTCAGCCACAGAAGAACGATCAGGCGGCTCTTGTTCCTCCTGCAGCAGCTGGAAGAACAGCTGCGTGGCCAGCGGGACCGTCTTCTTCTGAGTGTTGGTCAGGGTCCCACTGACATGGCTCTCCTGGTAGATTTGGGCCAGGACATTGCTGTAGTGAATCAGTGTGGGGAGCAGGACCACGCCAAGGTGTTGCAGAAGCTCTCCAAAGACAGCCACATGGGGGTCAGGCTTAAGGAGATAGGGGTAAAAGTCAGTCTCATCCAGGAGTGATGTCACCACCTGCCGTGGCCCGGCCATATCCCCTGACTTGGGCAGCACCACAGGCAGCTCAGCGAGGCACTCTGTGTCCACCTCCTTCAGATGGGTCTGCAAGAAGCTGTACATCTTGTGGAGCACACTGGCCCATGTGCTCACCTGCAGTGGTGTCTGGGAGGCTGCCCTGCGCACATGCTCCAGGTTGGCCACCACCAGGGCAGTGGGTATCTCTACAAGGACTCCCATGGCCTTCAGGGACTTCTTGAGTTCAAGGGACTCTGGCAGGATGGTGGCTGATGTCCACAGGAGCTCAGCCACATTTTCACAGTGGGAAATGCTGCCTTTCAGAGCCATGGCCTTAGTACAGGCTGCAAAAGAGGGGTGGAGGCTCATCAAGTTTTGGGGGATGTCCAGTGGAGGTAGGAAGTGGATTGAGGCAATTTTCCCCAGGAAATCCTCTGACTCAGGATATTCCAATAGGGTTGCAAGCTGCTTGAGCATCTCCTGCTGTCGTTCTAGCAGTTCTGCAGCGTGGCAGGTAGCCTGAGTAGCTTCATGCTCTATCTCCTGGGCCAGTGCCACAAAATCCTCTACAGAAAGGCTGGTGCAGACACCTGCCTTGAGGAGGAAACCCATAGTGTTCCTGTTCAAGCATAGCTCCTTAAGGAAAGATTCAGGCACAAAGCAGTTCTGGAGCCACAGGGTGCAGAAGGAGGGCACAGTAGAAGTCGGAGGCTGGACACAGCATTCCGTGGGCATCACGTATAAAGGCCACTTTCTGGAAAGCTGCCACAACAGCCTTCTTGCTCTGAGGATCTGAGGATAGATTGCAGGACAAAGAACAAGCATAGAGCTTCCATGAGGTTTTGTTGTGTGAGCTGGGGCAGCCACGGAAGCACCACAGTCATGAAGAGCTTTTGGTCATCCATGCGTTCCCACTTCAAGTTCCAGGCCAGCTGCTGGTGCACCAGGTCTGGTGTGAGCAGCACCATGTCTTTGTCCAGGTCACAGAGGGCTTGGGCACTCCAGGGCACTTCCAGGTACTGTCTGTGGAGCATTAACACCTTGCGGTAGGGAGCCACAGCTACATAGTCCCCACCAAACTTCTGGAAGAGAGGCAGGTGCTGGAGCTGCTCCAGTGCACGTGAATCTAGCTTTCCCCACTGGACAAATCTCAGCAGGGCCACCACATCCCACTCCTTTAAATACCCCCAGCAGAGATCAACTCTGGTGTCTGCCAGATGGGCTACTACAGCCCTGGGCTCTGTGACCTGCAGTGTCCTTGGCTTCAGGAAATGGTCGGCAAAATGAAGGGGCAGCAGGGACTGCTGGAGCACAGGGATGCCTAGTTTGTGTAGCACCTTTTCCACTTCTGAGTGACACTCATAAAGAACACTGGAGAGGGAAGAGAGTGGCAATACATGCTTTGAGTCTGTCTTACTCCCTTCAATAGGCAGCACTGCCATATCCTGGAGATGATGCATGAGTGACTCCACCTTCAGCTTCTCTGAGGTCACTGTGTCTGGGCAGACCACACTGCCAAAGAAGGACCACAGTCCCTTGAGCCACTTTTTCCCCTCTGTGGTCCACTCCAGCTGACCTAATGCCTCCTGGATGAGTGGTGTGTCCTCTGGGAGGCCAAGCTCCTTCACAAAGCAAGATGGGATCCACCCAGGAATACATTTTTGGGTAAAGCATTGGCTGTGGTGGGGGAAGAGGTGGGCAAAGGTGTTCTTGAAGTCCGTGTGGTGGATGCTGAAAGCATTCAGATAACCATCTTCCGTGGCCAGCAAGGGCAGGCCTTCCAGTTCTGCCTCAAACACATCCTTGGGAGTACCTTGGTAGTGCCTGCTCCGTTCTGCTAAGTACTTCAGCAGAATGAAGCAGCTGTCTGGGGTCCCCAGGGGTGTCTCAGTCAGCTTGCAGGGCACAGGCAGAGCCAGAGCCTTGAGGAAGCACCGGAGAGAGGCTGGCCCTAAGGCAACAGCATTCACCTGCGCTTCAGTGAACTCCTGATGGATTTGCTGCAGGTGGGTGAATGCTGGAACCAGTTTCATGTTCAGGTGCTGCAGCACCTTCTGGACTTCCAGATCAGGCATCTCCTCGAGGAAGTATGGCTCTGTTAGTATGTCCCCTCCACCTGGAGATGCCCAGGTTATTGTCACTTTGCTGCCAGATGACTTCTTGTGGTACACAGGCACCAGGGGCAGGCGTGCATGACTGGGGTGCTTATAGACCTCTCTCACCATGTCCTGAAAGAGAGGTAGTGCCCCTTTCATAACAGGGAAAAACTGGAGGAAGTGGGAGTACAGGTGCCAGTGGCAGAGTTCCAGGGACTTGTACCAGAGCTCTTCTGGCCCCAGGGCTTTCCACTGTCTGGTGAGAAAGTCACAGTATAGTGGAACCACCAGGCACCAGAGCAAGAAGTCATTCCCGGCTGCCTCTGTGCAGCCTTTGTCCTGGCGGAGACTGCACCTGGCCGCATCCACAGAGAAGTTGGCGTTGATGTGCACAGGCAGCCTGGTGCTCATGGGCAGTGGAGGGTGCAGAAGGCTCGGCCCGTGGCTGTGTTCAGTGGCTTCAGGCAGGCAGCCACAGCCCCATAGGGCAGCCACTCAAGCATCGGAGACTCCTCAGCCCCATGTCGCACCCCAACTTGGGAGATCACCCTCCGCACAGTTCTTATCTTGGCCTTGCTGTTTTTGACATTCATGGTATAGGAGACAGGGATGGTGCTGTTCCCATCCCTGGCTTGGCTTAATCTTGCTTGGAAATCCCGCCTCAGCTCTGCATCACCATCCGTGAGCTCTGTGGTCACCCGCAGCCTCTCCACCAACTCTTTCCCATCTGGGGGGATCTTGGAGAAGACCACCATGTGGACATGCCAGAGGAAGAGCACCAAGTCGTCACCTTCCTCAGCCAGTGTTTCCTCCATGTCCATGAGGTCTTGGTCTCACATGACCATGTTAGACACCTTGGAGTTGGAAGCCTCATCTGTGGTGCAGAGCGGCAGCTGGAAAAGAACACCCTGGTTCAGGTTGAAGAGGGATGGTAGGAAGGTGTCATAAATGTCTGGAAAATTCTTGAGTTCAAGATTGACAGCAAACATCCCACCAGGCTTCTTGGTTGTGGCTGTCGGCATGTAGTAGAGATGGGGATCAAAGACACAGAGGGTACTGTCTCCAGTCAGGAAGGCTGGGCAGTCAGTAAAGTGGAAGACAGTGTTGAAGCCAAGGCCATATTTGCTTGTGACATCCAGCCAGCCTCGCTTACCACCCACCCCCAGATGCTGAATGCCTTCAATGTCCTCCTGCTGGAAGGGGCTATTGCTGTAGATGCAGAGGGCAGGGCCCTGCCAGAGGTTCCATTTCTCACTGAAAGTGGCCTTCGCTGGGTGCTGCTGACAATCCCACACAAAGTGCACAAGCCCTGCACCAGCATCATCTGCATTCTGGATCACCTCCTTCACCATATCAGGTGGGGGCACTCCTTCAAGATGTTCTTCAGCCATGTTGGCAAGTCCTCATGGGCACCAAATGGCTGCACCCAGCGGCTCAAATGATCAGTGATGAGTTCACTCCTCTCCAGTGTTCGGTGGCGGGTGGTAGGCACCCCACAGTGCAGGGCTGCGGCTCGGGATAGCTCTTTATGGCACAGCAGGACATCTCCGTCCAATGGCATCCACTGTGCATCACTGAAGTGGAGCTTGTCCCGTGGGTGCAAAACACCCTCCTCATCGGGCAGAAAGAGTTGCTGGGTCTGGTAGGCGTCTGGCTGGTTGCCCTCTGCCATCAAGCCACAGGACACCAGCTGCAGGGCCAGAGCCAGCTCTGTGGCAGGCAGAGGCTCTCCAGCACACGTCTCTGCCAGGGTGCAGAGCACTCAGGCATAATCATCCCAGGTGAACGTCTGGCGCAGCCTGACACAATCCCAGAGTTCTCTGTAGGGCTTGTACTGCTTTTGGAGCTGATGAAGGTATGGGTCAGCCTTAAATGACAGTGTCTCAGCCACAGCCATGACTAGTGCAAAACAGGAGCCCACCAAGACAAAGGGCTTCCCTTGGGCCACTGCAGAAGCCACTTCATCCCAGCTGGAATGATCTTTCTGGAGCAGCATGTTCAGGTGCTTGTAGCAGCAATTGGTGCTGTCCTGGAGGTTCTCCAAAGGAAGAGCATTGGAGCTACAGCTCAGTGCCTGCAGCTGCTTAAGGACCAGCCGGTAGATACCAGACGGTATCTGCCGGTCCAGTCCCAAGAAGGATGCAACCTCCTTGGGGAGGCTGAAGTTTTCCCCCAGCACTTCAGGAGCCAAGATAGGGTGGATGAGTCCCACTAGTGGGGCATGGAGGTGATGGTAGAGCTGGGCAGCTGGCAGCAGCACATGTTCACCAGTGGGCAGTGTAGCAGGGAGGAAGGGCACAGTCTGGAAAGCAGCCTGCAGGGTGTTGTTCATTCTCTCCTTCACTGCATCCTGAAGCAGCTCAAGGATGCAGGCAGCCCTCTGGCAGCCCTGGGCACGATTCTTGGTCCAGATGAGCTGCACAGTCTTTGCCCGCTCTAGCAGCTCTGGCAGGGCCATTGTGTTCTTCACTAGGCCCAGCCTCTCCAGTTGGCTTAGTCTCTCTGGGGAAAGGAAGGCATTCCCAGTGGGGAAGCACCCATGCTCAGGGTCATATAAAGGGGTAGCGCAGCCTCTGGGATGTACCAGGTGATTGATGAACTGCAGGCGGCCATGAGGGGTGGCAGGAATGCAGGGCACTGTCTGCAGCACTTTGTCCACATCCTCATGGGACATACTCAGTGCATGGAGAAGCAGCAGGTCCCGGTCAGCAGCAGGGAGGTTCACCAAGTTGGGAAGCATAAGCTCACAGTAAAAACGGGGCCAGTTGTAGGTTGCAGCATCCACTGCCTTCCCGAGGCCCTTCTGCACTTTCCCAGGCAAGGCCACAGCCAACAGAGGATGGGGCAGTCTGGTGGCAAAGCCACGCTTTGCCACAGCACCCAGCTGGGGGTGTCTCTCCACAGCCTGGTGCAGGAACCAGGCATCCTGTAGCGAGCACCATGAGCAGCCATCGGAAAAGAGCCTGGGGCCACTCCTGGCTGCCACAGCCTGGTAGAAACCAGTCACAGCCTCTGTAAAGGGGTACCAGGCAGTGCCAGTGTCTGGCCAGAAGAGATTATACTCATAGTTCTTCAAATTACCTGCCTCGTGCATGGCACGGAGATGGTCCAGTGCCCAGAGCCAGGCAATCGGCATGGCACTGCGGAGCAGCACCCAGTTCCACTTGCCCTGCTCTGCCGTGTCCCACAGCCCCTTGCAGTTCGAGAGGATGCTGAAGGCCCCATGCACGTGGATTGGCAGCCCTGAGATGACCGGCATGGGAAGGTGGCAGAAAATTTGCCCCTTCTCAGCATCCAGACATGGCACCCACTTGCCATCTTCAGTAAGGGCAAGGAGAAGGGCCACACCAGCCATGGGAGGTGGAGGATGGAGCCCTGCCTGTGTGTTCTGCTGAAACAGTTCCAGCAACTCCCCATCACCTTGACACACCACAACCAGGTAGTACCATATGGTCCTGGATTCCTCCTCACAGGCTGAGAGCTGCTCAATGGTTGCCCAGCTTGGGGGGTCCACAGGGGCCCCCAGGTCTCGGATCTCCTTTTGCCACAGCATGGCCAGAGGCGTGGTATCCTCTGCAGAGGTGGCCATGTCTGGCAGCATCTCCAGGGACAGCTCCCTCACCTTCTTCAGGAAGAGCAGCAGGAGCCAGTTAGAGCCAAGGAAACCAGTGCCAAGGGACTGGATGTGCTCGGTACCAAAGGCGTCAGAGCAAATCTGCGATGCCACGGCTTCCTCTTCAGTGCGAAAAGGCAGGTGGAAAAGGCTCCCTGGAAAGGGTCCTGGCTCAGGCAGGCAGCACCCAAAGATACCATGGTAGGGCTGGAACTGCTCAGCAAAGACACGGAGGATGAGTGGTCAGCTGGAGAAGTCCAGGCAGATGCCAGGGCAGCCAGCCATGGGGATGTGCTTGCCCAGATGGGTGCCATTGGAATCAAAGATGAGCAGTGTCTCCCCACTCAGCCCTGCTGGCATATCTGTGACAGAGCTGAAGCCCAGCCCAAAGTGCCTGATTCAGCCTGCCTGGCCCTCCTTTGTAGCAGCCCCAATTTGGGTGATGTTCCGGAGGTCATCCTCTGTGAATAGGGCATTGTTGTAGGCTCGGAGGGCTGGGCCATGGCAGGCAGCCGTGCCTGGGTCTAGCAGCCCAGAAGCGGCCTTTCTGCAGCACCGGAGGTCAGTAGCTCCGGCATCCTCTGCATTCTGGACCATCTCCATGAAAAGGTTGCCCCCCTCACTGTACTCCCGGAGGATGTTGTGGAGGCATAGGGTGATGGGCTCTGAGGGGCTGAAGGCTGTGAATGGCTGCGGGCCCAGCACCCGTGTACTGAGCAGCTGTGTGCTGTGCTGGATGGCACTGCCTCATGCACCACCTCCTGTACATCCTCCCCTTCCTCCAGCTCCATGTCCAGGTACACGGCAGAGGCAGCTGGACAGAGGGCAAAGCCTGAGCCTTCTGGAATCCTCACAGGAACTGGCACAGTGCCCTCGCCCTGGTGGCCCCGACTCTTCAGCCACTCCAGAACAGCTACAACCCCCTGCAACTGTGCAGCAGTGCCTGCTCTGGAGCTGCGCCCGTCTATATCCTGCCCCAGGCAGCGCAGGGCTGACACCGCCCTCTCCTCACTAACCCCATCCACCACCCCCCAAGCCCTGAAGAGGCAGCAGTAGGGCAGGAAGTCAGGGGGCACCCAGGGCACCAGCATCCCCAGCTCCAGCTCCTCAGGATAGCCCAGCACAGCATCACGTGGCAGGACAAATCCAGACCCAGTTCACACCACAGCATCATCAGGGGCAGTCCCAAAGGCCTTCAGGTTTTCCTGCATGTGCCAGTAGATGGGCTGGAGAGCAGGACCCAGCCCATCCATGTCCCCATGCCTCACCAGCTTTCTCAGCTGCTCCCACACTCTCTCCAGTGGTGGGGTCTGGCTCAGCCCCAGCTTCTTCTCTGCCTCTGGCACAAAGGTGCCAGTCAGGGGCATGGCAAGCCCCACCAGGGACTCGTACTGAGTGGACTGCAGCTCCTTGAGGGGCAGGAAGGGCTGCCCGGGCACTCCTGTGCACTTGGAGCGAGGCACCCACAGCAGGGCCTGGAGCCACCCAAGCTCTGCAGCGCTGAAGCCAGCCGGTGCCTTGGGGCAGTCGCAGACTGTGATCAGTGCCTCAGCCCTGTCCAGAGCCACCGTGTCCCCCTGACTCACTTTTGCTGCAGCTGCCAGGATGTCTGAGGGCAGCAGGCACCCTTCACTGTGCCGCAAGGCCACGGCCCTCAAGGCACGGAGGACAGATGGACTGTGGACGGCGGCAGGAGGAAAGCGCTTGGGTCCCAGCAGGGCCTGCAAGGTGCTGTCACAGAGGTCGTAGAGGTCTTGTGGGCGTGTGGGGCCATTGGGAGTCTCCAGGAAGGCCAGCTCGCTGCAGGCCTGCCGGAGTGGGGGACTCTGTGCAAAAACTACATCTCCGTGCTGCAGCACCCAGAGCAGCAGAACCTGTGTCTCAGCCGCCTGCCCCGCATAGGTGCCTTGGGCCACAGCATTGATGGCCTTCAGCATCACATGGGCTGCACTGATGAGGGGCCTTTGGAGCCTTCCAAGGAGCTGCTGGTCAGCTTCATCCCAGCACTGCAACATGGCCTCTGGCAGCACCACATCTTGGGGCAGCTCCAGCTGCCAGGGTGGCACCAGCTCTGTAGGCTGCAGGGTGGCGAAGGAGGGCAGCAGTAGAAAGAAGGGCAGAGCAGCCAGTGTGGCCATGTCTTACTGTGTCAGAGATGGGACGTCTGCAAGGTAGAGCCAGGGGGTGACCACATCTGCATCAGGCAGTGAGGCCATGCGGGAGGCCATTGCTGCAGCCCCCTGCCTGCCCAGGGCCCACAGGGCATTGAGGGGGGATGGAGGCAGCATGTAGCAGGACAGGGAGCGGTGCCACGTGCCCAGTGGCACCACGGGGCAACCCAGGACCTCCAGCACAGAGGTCACAGCAGCTGGCAGCAGCTGGTCCTCCCATGCCTGGAAGATAAGACTGGACTCAGGTATCAGCGGAGCCAGATGGATGCTGTGGGTGTCCAGTGGGGACAGGGATATGAGAGGGAAGCCCTCCAGAGGGCCCAGGTCTTCCATGTGGTGTGCTAGGAATTGCCACAGGGCTGGGAACCAGGAGGCTGGGGGCTGGGGGGGTCCTTGGGCTGGACACCAGGTCACTGGGGTTAAAGAGTGGGACGTCCAGGTTTGGGGCAGAGCCAAGTGCAGGGTCTGTGCAGGCACAGCTGGGTCCAGCAGAACCAGGTTGGGGAAGAGATCTGTGTACAAGAGACAGAGGCTGGACAAGAAGCACGTGGGACCTGGGACCTGGCAGGGGGACCCAAGATGGGGGGAAAACAGCCTGAGATCTTCAGGGGATGGGTGGCCCCCCACATGGGGGATGGGATGACCTGGGCTCTGGAGGGACAGTGGATACCCTGAATAGGAGCACAGAGAACACAGAAACCCAGATGAATGGGGATATAGAAAAGAGATCTGGGAAGGAAAGAAGTGTTAGGGGGACCTCTACTGGGGGCACAAAGGTCTTCAAATGAGGAACACAGGGAGACCCAGAATCCGAGGGAGCACAGAGGGGACAGGGGAATGTGGGAAGAACAAGAACAGTGGAGTTCCCAGAGAGACAGGGAGGTACTGGGGATGCAGAAGAACCCCAGGGTGTATGAGGGTGCCTGGGGGTGTTGGGGTTTAGGGGAGGCAATAAGGGGATCCAAAGGTGGTTCAGGGACCCTCCTTCTCTTACCCTCCTTGGCAATGCCTCGCAGGAGGCTGTCCAAGCCCGACTCCAAGTCTGAGAGCAGGAAGGACCAGGCCACGCCAGGCAGGAGTTCCCTGTGGGGACAAACAGAGGTGCTGGGGGACTAGAGGGGTAACAGGGGGCAACATCCTGGGCACCTGCCTCAGATCCCACTCGGTGACACCAGGTGAGAGGAAGAGGCCAGTGATGGCCAGGTTTGGCCATGGCCCTCCTTTCCAGCTCAAGAGCGGGAGCTGCGACTGTGGGCAACTGGCTGTCCTGCCCACTGTGCAGGGAATGGGGCTGCTGGGGCCGTGGGCTCACCTGGGGCAGTCGGATGTGTCCACGTAGATGACAACTGATGCAGTTCCAAAGGCCACGAAGGTCCCCTCAGCATGAGGCAGGAGAGGGAGGCCCCGCAGCTCAGCATGGCACCCATCCCCAGCCATGTAGCGCAGCAGGGAGAGGTGGCTGGCAGCCGGGAGCTCTGTGGCCCCATGGCGCTGCAGCACGTCCCGCACATGTCTTGCCGTGGCCTCTCGCAGGCCCTTGGGCATTCCTAGAGCTAGCGCCCTCCACACGTGGGCTGGGACCTCAGCCACCGGCTCCCCAGCTGCCACCAGCAAGGCCTTGGCCGCATTCCGTGCGGCCACATCCCCTGCGGCCTCTGGCAACAGCACAGCCTCATGTGCCCGCAGCCTCCCCACCACCCGCTCTGTGGCTGGCACCAGGATGGGGCAGCCATCAGCTCCTGGCACACGCGGCTCACCAAGCTGTGGATCCGGACAGAGCTTGGCACGCACGCAGGGTCTGGCCACATGCTATGGGCATCTGCGCCAGGCAGAGCCACAGGCACGGCGGCCAAGTGGCTGTAGACCTGGGGCAGGAGATTGAGCAGCAGCAGGGCATTCCAGCGGGCATCTTCCTCACCCTCCTCGCCCTCCTGGGGCCAGCGGAGGTGGCAGTGGTCGTCAGAGAGGGTGAAGGGAGCGCTGGCATGAACAGGCAGCCCTGTGGCCGTCTCGTCAGTGGCTGGCAGAGGCAGGAAGCAGCAAAGCCGCCCCTGGCAGGGCCCACAGAGTGGGTGTGCCAGGCTCAGCTCAGGGCACCACCCCAGCCCTGTGCCCAGAGCCACAGCCAGCCCCTCGGTGGCTCTGCCTGTGGCCACCAGCCACTCACTCCCAGGCCCCACCCCATCCCTATGTAGGGCCACCAGGCACCATGCCAGACTCAGCCCCTCATCCCTCAACGGCACTGGCACAGGAAGAGGCTGAGGGGATGCCACAAGTGTTCCCATGAGTGTCTGAACCCCATCAGGGGCCACACGGTGCAGGGCCATGCGGCGGACATGGCGGAGGAAGAGGAGGGCAAGAGCGGCCTCAGTGAGGAAGGTCTGGATGAGGCTGTGGATGTGCTGGGGATTGGAGACCCTTGCAGCGATTTCTGAGGGTTGACGGCGAAGCAGGAAGAGGAAGAGGGTGCCCTGGGCAGAGGCACAGTGCTGCCCCACGGCTTCCAGCCCAGCCCAGAAGGGCTCAAAAAGGCTGGGAAGGTCCTGGGCTTCAAGAGATGTCCCAGAGCTTGCCAGCACCTGGCAGGACCTGGCATTCAGGGCCTAGCACCCCCAAGTATGGGGGGCTCAGCACACCTGGCAGGTCTGGAGACATGGGAACCTTGAGGCCACAGGGATGACATGGACACCACTGCCTTTCCAGATCATCCCAACCCATCACTGCCCCAAATGCCCACCCAATATCCTCAAGTTCATCCCCATGGTGCCTCCCGTGATGCAAAGCTTAATCCCAATTCACCAGTCCTCCCTCAGTTTGCCCCCCTAGCCCTGTCCTCCATTGCCAGCCAGCCTCCTGCCAGCCTCCTGGTGCTTCAGGTTTCCTCACTTCAGACACACCCCCAGTGCCCCCCAGTTCTCCCCAGCACCTGCAGTTCAGTGCCTCCAGTAAAACCCAGTTCAATCCCAGTTGAGGTTCCCAGTGCCACTCACCAGTGAGGTGGTAGACAGAGGTGAAGCCCAAGCTGAAGCACCCCACAGTGTGGGGATCCTTCCGCTTGTGTGACACCCCTGGGCGCTGAATCCCTGTCCAGTCCCTGGGCAACATCATGGCGTCACTGTAGGCCAGGAGAGCTGGGCCTGGCGGTCAGCACCATCCGTGGGTTAGGGGAGAACTGGGACTCGTAGCAGGGATTGTGACCCACATTCAGTGTTCCCACAAGCTCCAGTCCCACAAAACCCCACTCAGTACCACTGAGTCCTCCCAGAACCCTCGGTGCCCCCAGCACATCCCAGAACCTATCAGTTCCAGTTCTCCCAGACCCTCCCAGCACCAGCCAGTGCTTCGTCCGTACCCCACTGCACTCTCCCAGTGCCTGCAGTGCCTCTCACCCTGCGTGCCCTCCAGGCCCCCTCCAGTGATGTCAAATTCCTGCTTGTCGGACAGAAACACGACCTCATTAGCGCCGGCATCATCCACATTCTGCACCAGCTCCTGGAGTTAGGGATCAGTGCCCAGTCACCTTGGCCCTCCCAGAGCCCCAAGAAGAGCACTGACGCTCTCTCCCAGCTGGGCACCAAGGTCCTGGGGCTGGTGCTGGACAAGAACAAGCCCCCCACTGCCTGCAGTCAGTCTGCCCAACTGGGCAGGAGATCTTGGGTGGGTGGGTTTCCCTGGGGGTCTCACCTTGAGGATCTGCCCCCCATCCGGGTACTTCTGCAGGATGCTGTGCAGGTAGTCAAGGAAGATGGGTGCCCACTGGCAGAAGGTCTCCCTGTAAAGCAGAGAGAGGAAGAGGGCATGTGAGGGAGGCTGCGTAACCAGGACCCCCATGTTCTCCTTGGATCCCACAGGATGTCCCTCTCCTTGGAGGGGGTCAAGGACCCCATCTCCTACCAGATGCATTGAATCAACCACACTTCCCCAGGGCCCCCATATCTTCCTGGGATGCTCCAGTGTCTTGGTTTTGGCTGGGATAGAGTTAATTTTCTTCCCAGAAGCTGGTCCAGCACTGTGTTTGGGATTTAGTGTGAGAACAGCATTGGTAACACACTGATGTTTGAGGTGGTGCCTGGTCGTGCTTACTCCAAGTCAAGGACTTTTCGGTGTCCCATGCTCTGCGAGTGAGGGAGGAGCGTGGCCAGGAGAGCTGACCCGAGCTGGCCAGAGGGATATTCCGTANAGCCAGAGGGATATTCCGTACCACAGAACCTCCTGCCCAGTACAGAAACTGGGAGGGGGTTGGCCGGGAGCCGCCGATCGCTGCTGGGGACGGGCTGGGCATCGGTCAGTGGGAGGTGAGCGACTCCTGGGCATCGCTGGTTTCTCTCGGGTTCTATTCCTTTCTCTCTCCTTTTCATTACTGTTAGGAGCAGTGGTAATATCAATATATTTAGTTTTGTTTCAATCATTAAACTGTTCTTATGCCAACTCAGGGGTTTTACCTTTTCTTTTGGAAAGGGAAAGGAAAAGAAGAGCACATTGGAAGATTTGTCTCATGGCTCGGCTCTCTCAGGAGAAAGGGCTA